>BHFT01029686.1:0-41989 GCA_004320025.1 Laticauda laticaudata
GATATAGATATAGATATAGATATAGATATAGATATAGATATAGATATAGATATAGATATAGATATAGATATAGATCTCCATGCTTTCCTGCACCAAGGAAATGACAAGTCAGTGAATCAATTTTCTATATATATTCTATATATAAGCAATTTTCAGCAAACTTTCTCAGTTGATATATAACAATATAATATTTGGCTTAGATATGTACTTCACTTATTTTAGCAGAAAAAAGAAATTTAGTATGAAGTTTATGCTTTTTTATAGTATGGTGGTAATAGAACTGGGGAGATTTTCATCTTTTATTCTTACTTGAAGTTGAAACTGAGAGATTCTGTAGAGAATAAATATGAAATTCAGGCAACATATAGCAAAACTGATATATAACCCAAGAACTACAAAATTTATGGCAGTGAAAAGGGGGTGCTTCAGTTTGATTAAAATACATCTGAATCACTGCAGGGAAGCAGACTCACAAATCAAAGCAGAGACTTACTTTGAAGCAGGAAATTGAATCAAGGCACTTCCAAGAGCTTTATAGTCTTTTGCACTACTTCATTGGCGTAATGCCTTTTCTGCTGCTTCTCCATTTGTGACAGATACTGTAAATATAAGGTTACAATTTCATTAGTATGGTTGGCTACAAGCTGAGTGATATGAAGGAGTCCTTAATGTTCACTTGAAGAGTCAGCGTCTCTAAATTCTAAATTCTTTCTGGATGAATGGTAAGACTAATGCTGCTTTGGGCTCTATTAATTCCCCCCCTCAACTCTCAGCTGCTTTATTGTGATCAACTACAACTCTTAACTTTGCTTTCTCATTGTGTGAATGGAATGTTACCCTTTTGTGTTGCTCGGCATTCTGAATCTGAGCTAAACCAGTTTATTCCATTACACACATTTAAAATAAAACTTTTTTTTTTCAAATTTTGCAGGCTTGGCATGGATTTAAGTATTCCAATAAGGAGTAATTTAAATCCGGGATAAACAGTATGTAGCCCCATTTCTTGGTATGTTTAAGAATAAGGAATTATTTTTTTCTAATCAAAGCCTCTTTATCAGTGATGGGATTCAAAAAAAATTTACTACTGGTTCTGTGGGCATGGCTTGGTGGGCATGGCAAGAGAAGGATACTGTAAAATCTCTAGTCAGAGGTGGTATTTGTCAGTTCTCTGAACTATTCAAAATACCAGCTACCTCCTGAATTGGTCAGAACCTGCTGAATATCACCTCTGCCCTGTATTATTTTTTGACCAGACCTGTAATATTGCATTATGCAATATTTAATAGGAGGTACTTTCTAAGAGGGAACAAGCTTGCTAAGCAGCAAGACAACATGTCTAGTTTGTCTACCAGTAACAGAATAATAGAATAACAGAAAGAGTTGGAAGGGGCCTTGGTCTTCTAGTCCAACCCCCTCCACAAATGGCTGTCCAATCTTTTAAAAACGTCTTAAAAAACTCTTAAAAAGTTCCAGTGATGGATCACCAACAACTTCTGAAGGCAAGCCATTCCAGTGGATAATTGTTTTCACTGTCAAGAAATTTCTCCTTAGTTCTAGGTTACTTATCTCCTTGATTAGTTTCCGTCTATTACTTTGTGTCCTGCTTTCTGGAAAATAAGATGACTCTCTTCTGTGTGGTAGTCCCTCAAATATTGGAACACTGTTATCATGTCACCTCTAGTCTTTCTTTTCAGTAGAGTAGACAAGTCCAATTCCTGCAAACTTTCTTGATATGTTTTAGCCTCCAGAATCAGTCTATTGTGACTTAAAAATATGAGAAAAATATTATGAGAAAAAATATATGAGTATTTAACTGGATTTATAAGATTTTTTTAAAATCATGTCTTGTTTCATTATTTTGCCTTGAAAGCAACAAACTAACAGGATTTTTAAATTGGTAATCATTCTACAAGGATTTAAATGATTATAAATTATATCACAAATTAAACTACTCCCTTTTATAATCACAACACTGATGAAATTAAGATATTATGATATTATATATTCCAGGAACATGACATAGAAATCAAAGATGCACTATAAATATGCACTCAAACTGCTTTCCACAGAAACTATAAGCACTAAAAGTATCAGATATTATCTCTTGATTATTGTTGACAGTTTGACATGCTAATAATCTAAAAAGACTGCTAATGAAAAGTGTCTTGGTTTAATATCCCGGATATTTTTTTGACCTGCCAAATAAAGCTGTTACCCTTATGCAGGGGTTTCCAAACTTGTCAACTTTAAGACTTGTGGACGTCAGCCCCCAGAATTCTCCAGCCAGCTAAGACCACAAGTCTTAAAGTTGCCAAATTTGGAAACCTCTGCCCAAATGGAAGAGATAATAATATAATTAACACAGATATAATGCAATTTACAATGACTATTATAATTTAGAAAATCTGAAACCTTGTTTTGCATAATAATTGGGTTAATAATCTTGGGAACCAGAATAATCTGATCCATTTTTACTTATGGATGACAAATTCTGATGTGTTAAGCTTTGTTCAATAAAACACAACAAATTTGCCAGAAATAAAAGAACTACTGTAATCAACTTGAAGATTTTGCATAAGAATTCCAATGTGAAATATGTTACCAGTGGTCATCCTGTAGCCAACAGAGACTGGGTTTCATATGTGCTGACTTTGTGTTACTGCACAGTTCTTGTGCACAATTATAGGTTGTAGGGGTGGAGAAAAAAAAAGGTAAATTCTTACAAAGCAAGCTTCTGGTTCTTCCTTAGGCATGAAGTCAACTCAGTCACCTTGGGCCACTTTCTCCCTCTTAACTCTAGGAAGCAGGCAAAAAATTGAAAAAAATCTGAAAAAAATCTAAGACAACCAGAGAAACTTATCAGAAGTCAAAACTGACTCAAAAGGACCAGAAAACAACAAAACCCTCTCTTCTGGGTTCATCTTGATACAAAAAATTCAAATATTATATTTAATGATTGCCCCATAGATTTCCCAATAATGACTGTAATGGATATGAAATTAGTGCTATTTTAAAGAATGTGTCAGAATAACTTTCCAATTCTGAAGTCTTTTTAATGTGATTCAATTATTTCCAAATTATTAAAAGCACTGTTTGTCAAATAATAATCTAAATCACTTAGTGTAGTAATTATTGGTATCTGAGTAAAGCCTCTTCATATAAAAATTGATAAATGTATGTTTATCAATCCTAAAAATAATCCTGTTTATCAATCCTAAAAGTAAACCTAAAAATAAAAAAGTAGCAAATGATTCATATTTTATTTTTAAGTCTGTGACTATGAGATTAGTTTAGGATTTCATGGTGTATACTGTCCTGAAATGTGAACATTGTTTCTATTCTCCTTAATAAATGTAGTTTATTTTCTTACTATTTTTGTATCAATAATTATAAGACTAATGAGAAATTATTTTTTCAAATGGTTATTATTGATTTTCATCCATTTTTTGAGGAAGACATCAAATAGTTTCAAGTTTTGAAATTGTCCAACTTGTTCCGCTCAAATTCTGTTTTGATGTGAGTTGTCAATTATTATGCATTCAAATAGTACAGAAAAGGCAAGGAAAAATACTAAAATGGCGATGTATCAAAGCCATTCAGCGAAAACTTTTATATTTCATAAATGCCCACAGATTGCTGACAGGCAAAAATCTGAAAGTCACATGGGAAGGGAATGTAGTACTCAGGAAGTCACAGTTGATTGGGATTCTCAGCATCATTACATTTAGCTTGAAAGTCATACTTGTCTTTAAATATAACACTCCAACCCCTGGCTTACCTGAACAAACTAGAATTCACTTTCAAAACACCTTCCCAGGATAGTTTATTTGCTAATCTTTTGGGTACTGCTAGAAACCTTGCTATTTAGGAGAACCATAAATATTTTATTCAGCTGCTGCAGCTGTTATTATGGTTTACCAGCATCCAGTTTTATTTTGATCAATTTTGCTTATTTTTAGAAGAATTAAAAATTGTTTTAGAAGCTGCTAGCTGTTCAAAGTTCATGATGAATGTTAATAAGATTGCCCCAAATTTAAAAGTATGTAAACAAAACTGTTTATGCAATACTGATTTCCTCTTCCTTGTTATTCATGGACAGCTGCTCTTAAAAATCAAGAGATTCTTCAGAACAGGATGATCAGACAGAGAGACTAATCACATGTGAAGGTGCCCTTCGTTCAGCCTTGAATCCAAATTACTGCCTATATTTAGTAATGAGAAAGCAAACAAAAACCTGTTATACTGATGGGTAGTGGGACTAATTCACAGATCAAATCTAATGGCAGATACTATCTTTACTTTTGGATAAGTATCTTTACAATCCAAAAGGACAAAAAGTGTAATGTTGTATTTCAATACGTTGTAGTGTTGAAGTAATGAGAAGCTGCTATAGATTCACTCCCATAAGATATGCCTGTCCATTTTTTACTGCCTCTTAGTACCATCATTGCATGGAAATAGCTGAGGAGTATAGGAGATAATAAATGTTCTGGACATTGTGGAATTATAGACTCCAATGCATCAATCATTTCCAGGAAATCTATTATTACACTCTAAATAGATGCTTGCATCTCAGCATACAGAAAATTGCTCCACTTAATCGAGATCATACTTATATATAAATTCCTTTCTGGAGAGTATTGAGGAAAAATATAGGGGCACAGGAAAATGACAGAGTGAGGAGATTACACACGGGAGATCTTCCATACTTGTACTAATGAAGCAAATTATCCTAAGGCTAAGAAAACTGCTTCAAAAAGCAAGTTGTTCTGTTTCAGATCAAAATGCTGAAGCGAGCCTGATCTGTCTCTTCAATACCAGCCTAGCTATTTTAATCTGATACACTTGAATCAAGTCCTTTGCTTTGAAGATGTGCTTTAACTGAAACCTTGGCAAGAGAAATTCCCTTCAAAGCTCCATATAGCTTTACTGCCTGGTTACTTATCTTTCTTTATTCCTGTCTGTTCAGAAAAGTTATTCACTTGGTAAAAACACAGAATAATACTTGGGTAAATAGACTATCCACAAGTTATACTTTACAAATTGCACCTGTAGATATATCCAGAACTTGCTGGTGAACTTGCCACAGTGAATTATAGGAGTACTTCTTTTACTAGCTCAGCAGTATAGCCCTTGACTATATTATGCCAAATAAGCAGAGAATGGATATCCCTGTGGCATTTAACAGGAAATGGATTTTTAATTATGTATCTGTCACAATGTCATTAATAATTAGTATGGTATAATCAGAAACTCATTCCCCACTGTAGGTAGGTTGATGAAGATCAAGTCACATTTTACTGTATGTCATCTGGTAATTTGCACATTTGAAGCATGAATAGAGCACTGAAGATAAATA
Organism: Laticauda laticaudata; assembly: GCA_004320025.1. Lineage (NCBI taxonomy): Eukaryota > Metazoa > Chordata > Lepidosauria > Squamata > Elapidae > Laticauda > Laticauda laticaudata. The sequence continues at coordinate 5,360 of BHFT01029686.1, forward strand.
AACCAGTTTGGATAAAATTATAATATAATGTGTGGATGATCTTGGAAAGCGAGAAGAAGAGATGCTGTCTTGGAAGTGTTCTAGGTATCGGGAAAGGAAACTTGGAAGGACCCACCCTAATGCATTAAGCCCATGTCACACTGCCCAACGTATGCAAAAAGGACACAGCGGACGAGCAAAATGTTCCATCCGTTGTTATCCGCTCTCAAAAAGGAGGCAAAAATTTGCATAACCGGCAGCGGAATAACACTGGACGCATGGTGAGGACGCAGGGCGGATCGCATAAGCGGATGCGGATATGGAAGCCCCAGCGGATGGAAGCGGATGGGAGAGGTGGCACGTCACTAGGCCTTCCGGGGGGCCGCAGCAAAGCGGACGCGGACGATAAAGAGCGGGTGCAGAGCAGAAGCCTAGCGGATGAAGCGGATGCACAGCGGATGCACAGCGGAAGCCGTAATGGATGCCTGCCATTAATTGCGCATGTGGGGAGGATGCATTGCATCAGCCCGCGGATATAAACGGAAGCACTCGGAAGCAGGTCACCATTCAGAGGAAAGACCTGCTGCCGGACGGATTGGCTGCCTTGCCTGCCTGCCTGCATGTTGCCTGCAAACCTTGCTGCCAGCCTTGCTGCCAGCCTCCCTGACAGCCTCCCTGACAGCTCTGCTGCCAAGCCTCCCTGACAGCCTTGCTGCCAGCTTGCTGCAAGCCTTGCTGCCAGCCAGTCTGCCTGCAAGCTTCTGCCTCCTTCCTGCCAGCCTTGGTTCATATCTGCCTGCCAGCCTTGGTGCCTGCCTGCCTGCCAGCCTTCTGCCAGCCCTGGTGCCTACCTCCCTCCAGCCTTGTGCTTCTTGGTGCCAGCCCTGTGGTGCCTGCTGCCAGCCTTGCTGTTCTGCCAGCGCTATGGTGTCTGCCTGCCTGCCTGCCAGCCTTAGTGCCTGCCGTCCCTGCCAGCTTTCTGCCAGACTTGTTCCTGCTAGCCTCCCTGCCACCACAACCATAGCGGAAGCACAGCAAGCCTCAAGCATCTGCTGCCAGCCCTGGCAGAGGGAAGGGCTACCATCGCCGCCCCCTGGCCCTCACTCTGGTTCTCCTGGGGCTTCTGCAGCAGCGGGCTCACCTTCTGGGGCTGGCGCTTCTGCTGCTTCTGCTTCTGGAGGAGCTGATGACAAGCACTCCAGCAGCAGGCCCACCTCCCAGCAACCTGGACCCTTCACCCCTGAAACTGAGCGACCTAAGAGGAGTGCCAGAGACTCATTTTTGTTTTATAGCTTGTTGTTAATATAAGTTTATTTATGATTCACACCTGCTTCTTTCTTTTTTTTTGTAATAAAGTCTTGGTGGAAACTTTTAGAAAATGGTTTAAGCCTTTGCATGCTTGTGGGATGGGTTTAAGATAGCAGTGGGGTGGGCACGGATACCTGAGGAATGGAGCAGGGATACTTTGGGATGGGTAATAGCTGTGGGATAGATAACCTCCATGGCAAGCATAGTGGGACTGTATGTGTCCACCCTCCAGGTGCAACACCTATGGCCCTTTTATTGTCAATAATACATGTAATAATCTTCCACAGATGTCAACATAAAACACAACTCTATTTAAAGCCCTGTTCATTGTAGCCCACCCAACTACATGGCCCATCTCATCCGTGTGATGAGACAGTGAAGGAAGCATCCATTAAGCATCTACCATCCTGTCTTGCCACTCCACTGCTCCAGCTGGGGAGTTGCACCACGCATCTCAGGAGGTTGCGCTGCTTCTCTTCCTCTTCACGTGAGGCTCTGTTGGGGCCTTGCACATCCTCAGTGTTGATCAGGTTTTCGCCCTTGCCTCCATTCACACAGGCTCCATTGTCCCACATTGCCTTGGCTGACGGTCCACAAGTCTGTCCTGTAACACTGGTAGCGGTGCCACATGAGATTGTGCAGGATGCAGCAAGCTTCCATGATCCTTCTCACGGTCTCTGGGCTATGCTGCATGGTTGGTGAGAAGTAAACCTGGGAACCTGTTTGGCCAGGATGCCAAAGGCGTTGTCCACTACCCGCCTTGCCTGGACAGCCTGTAGTTGAAGATCCTCTCTTTACGGGTGAGGCGTCTGGAGGTGTAGGGCTTCATGAGGTAGGTTGTGAGGAGAAAGGCGTCAATCCCCCACGATGAAGTAGGACATCTTGCGTGTCGTTGGGCAGCGGGTCTCGATTTAGGAAGCCCACGATGAGGTTGCCATTCCAGCCCCTCCTTGAGGACACTGGCCTTGTATACCTGGGCATCTGAAGATGAGCCATTGCCTGAAGCATCGATGTACATGAACTTGTAGTCAGCATCGACCATGGCGAAGAGGATGAATGCTGAGAAGCCTTGTAGTTGAAAGCTGGCGCTTTGCAGGCTACTGCTTGCCATCTATGGCTCCAACGGTGTGGGGGAATGTTCCACTTCTGATACTCACTAGCTCTGCAACTTTCTTCCATCCTTTCTTCAGTGGAGGGGTACTGGAGGAGCTCCTCCTTTGTATTTCTTCGATGATTGGCCTGCACCACTTCTCTGACCCAAATGCTGATAGGTGTTGGAATGGCACCCTCCACCCGTACTGCATGCTCCTGTAGGTGGTCCCGGAGGCCAGGTGGCACAGAGTAGTGCCACTTGCGCCCAGGTTCCAGGCTGGGGCAGAAGCTGGTGCTCTGCCTTGGTCAACCTGGGTGTCAGCCGCTGCATCAACTTCGTCAAAACATGGCTGGAGGGCATCCTCATGAAAGTTCTGGAACGCCTGAGTGTTTCGTTCCTGAGCTCCCACATCAGCTTGCTGTACAGTCCGTCTCTGCTCTTCTGGCGAACCATCTTGCGACCCATCTTTTGGCTGCCTCTTTTTCTTCCTTGCATGTACAGTTCACAGAGCCTGCAGATGGCTTCGCACTTGTTGCAGAACAATAGTGCTGCTGAAAGAGGACTCTGTTGCAAATCCAGAGACGGTGGACATGACCTGGATTGCTGTGGAAGAGGAAGAGTCAGATGAAGGCTGCAGAGTCTGCAAGCCGCTGGTCTGCTGTTCTGAAGTGAGAATGCATGAAGTTTGCCTCCTCCTTTTTTATAGGAAATATAGGTTTTCGCCGCTAGGCATCCTCTAGGCCTCCTCTAGTACATCTCTTAATATCGCGAGAATAGGTCCCTCTGTGAACGTTTTTTCTTCCTGTTTAAATGCTTGTGTTTCCGTGCTGCTGGCATCCGCTAGGTCATCCGTTCTGGGCATACCGTTCTGCGTCCGTTCCCGCTTCCTCTCTCTGCGTCCTGATGCGGATGCCGAGTTGCGGCGGCTGCCGGAACAGCATCGCCTTAGCGGATATAGCGGATGCGTAACGGATGCACAATCGGATGCGGTAGTGGATGCGTAGGCGGATGCATGAACGGACGCCATTGGACTACATTTTTCCGCGGCAAAAGTTTTGGGGACAACCCAAAATTTTCTGAGCGGATGAAACGTCAGGATGCTGGATGGATAGAGAGGAAGCAAAACGGAGGCAGTGAGTACATCGCGTTTTCCAACGGATGGCAAACTTTTTGTCCGTTTTACATCCTCTTTGCATCCGTTGGTTCAGTGTGACATGGGCTTTAAGCATCAAAATAGTAGTGGGAAGTTTGTGATATTCTATTAAGGTAGCATTGCAATAAAGTAGAATTAGTTCATCTGGTAGTTTCCCTCCCTGATTTACCCGAGAAGGCTGATTATAAGCTTACTGAAGATAAGGATGTGAACATGTACAAATAATAGCAGTAGGAAACAGCAAAAGTAAAGAGTATTAATGACTAAACAAGAGCTTTCCACATGTAAGAATCTTAAGCTTATTACAAACAGAAGTCATATATGTCATAAGGATAAAAATAGAGTGAGGGTTTTCAATTACCTTTTTTTTTTTGCTAATACTTGATAGATTTATGGAAATTTATATTCAAGCAAAATCTGGATTAGATATTGGTAATTGGGCTACTAGAGTGTTGTGGTTAGCTGGCAGCAGGTGCGGACAGCTGAGGAGAGCGAGGACTCAGATGACGGGCCAGGACCATTCAGGAGTGGACTGCTGCCTTCGGAGATTGTGGGGCTGGCAGCAGCGATGAGGAGGTTCCTGAGGATCCTGTGCCAAGTGTGTGTTTGCGCAGGGCTGCTTGCAGGAAAGAGCAGCTGCAGCAGCACAGGCAACTTGGGAGTGAGGCTGCAAGGTAATGGTCCCTCCTTCAAGAAGATAAAAGCCAGCTGTGAATCAGACATTCTTTGCAGGAAGCATGTTTTAAAACTCGAACCTCATGGACATTGCAGTATCTTAGTTGGTATTTGAAGACTTTTGTGTTGTAGAATATTTCTAGGTAACCTAATCTGTTATTTTTAGCAGCCTCAGTTTTGGCAAGACTCGTGCTTAGCAAAGTTAATTAGTTTGCAGCAGCCTTTTAACCAGGGATTCGTAAGAACCATTAAAAGGTTTCTGTTCCCTTTGGTTCATGTTTGTTTCATTGGACAAGTGTTTGGGTCAAAACATAGAATGAAATGGCAATCAACTGTATGTTTTAGCTTTGTAAAAGGCTGTAACAGACCTTCAACTATAATGTCCTAAGGTTGCCTAGTATCTTCAGAGGTAATCTGTAACAAATCAAACAAATGGGGAATTTCATATGATTAACAGAATTCTAGTAACTGTCTTTGCATACAACCAAGGTTTATTTCTAACGTCATCGTGTCAGGTGTATTAAGTCTAGCATGTTTGCCTTTTGCAGATATTCAGAACAATTTTCTTCTCAGTGACTGTTTATATCCAGAAATTTGATTCAGAATATAAGAGGAAAATGTAAAAGATAAAACAGCATGTTATGAGTATGTTATATATCTGTGAAATTTAACAGAAAAAGATGTAATAAGATTTGAATAGAATCTGATGCTTAGTTGAACAATATGCACGCAAGAAAGTAAAAGTGTAGGTTTAATTATGAATAAAAGCTGATTAAAATATGAATTAGCATCTATGTGCATATGATAGCAGAAATCTTATGTTGATGATTGTTGCATAGTAATAAGGGCAATTCTGGAAGGTGGGTTTCAGGAAAAATATGACCCATTTTGAATGAATGATTCCAAGGAAATTATTTTTGTAATAGACATGAATGGTAATGTGGGAATAAAAGAGAGAGACTGAGTTGTTCAGAAATTAAAAAAGAATTCTCTGCTTTGAATTTTTATTACCCATAGTAGTAATGAGGCACACATAGTACCTGTGGTCTGACAGTTGGAAGAATACTATATTTCTATTATATAAAGGGAAACATGGCTGGAATTTGTAAAAAAATAGATTATTCGAGGTTAGTCTGGGAAAATGACAAGATTTTCATTGAAATGGTATTAAAAGGTAGCAGTGTACAACATTGAAATATATTTTTTGCAGAACACGTTTTGCTCTCCAGTGGTTACTGAGAATTAAGTTTCTTTATTAGAACTGTTATAATATGAAGAGAACAGGCTTTTATAAGCCGTTTGGATGAATGTAGATTGGAAATTAATTGCTCAAAGGGGCAATAAGATCGAAATAAAGCATTTGTGAGAATTATTAGTAAATGACTCAGCGTGAACAAAGTCAAACAGTATATGATGTTCTCTTCTCTATTATGTAAAGGCCATGTCACACTGCCCAATGGATACAAAAAGGACACAACGGACGAGCAAAATGTTCCATCCGTTGTTATCCGCTCTCAAAAGGGGCAAAAANGCCTAGCGGATATAGCAGATGCGTAATGGATGCAGAACGGATGTCCCCCGTATGCCTAGAGGATGCAGAATGGATGCATTGGATACATTTTCCGCTCAAAAGTTTTGGGCAGCTCAAAACTTTCTGAGCGGATGAAACGTCAATAAACGGATGCTGGACGGATAGAGAGGAAGCAAAACGGAGGCAGTGAGTACATCGCGTTAACCAACGGATGGCAAGCTTTTTTGTCCGTTTTACATCCTCTTTGCATCCGTTGGTGCAGTGTGACATGGGCTTAAGGAAAGCATAAAGTGACAGAAGACATACCAATGCTTGGTTTGCAACAAAACCTGGCACTATGTGATGTGGTAAGTTCTATAAGCCATAAAAGGAGTGATGGAATGAAAAATGAATAAACAATTGAAGAGATTGAGTCCGCTAGCTTAGCAAGGGCTTCTGCAAGATGCAAGAGCTGCCATTAAGAATCTGAATAGCGAGCAAAATTATTCAGTTTGTTCAAGAAGACAAAACAAGAAACAATGGGGTTTAGGCACAAGTTAGTTTCTTCATGTTAAGAGCTGTTTAATCATAGATCATGCTACTCAGAAGGTAGTAAATTCTTCACTAGGGCTGTTTAAACAAAGGCTTGAATGTTCAACTGTCAAGAATGTATTCCCATACAGGTTAGATTAATTTTCATAATCCCAACATTTATATTCTATGGTTCTCACAAATATGGATCTGGAAACGGAAGTATCAAAACCCATAGTTGTGTTTGTTGTGTAAAATACATATAAAACTTTGTTCCATGTTATACATAAATGGTAAAAAAAAAACTACGATACTGAATTGGTATCAATTCTTGGTTGACTATTAATAAAAAAGATGAAAGTGGATGAAAATTACAATGGATAAGTAGTAAATCCTTCATACGTAGTAAAACAAGGAGATAGTTAAGTATTGATGGGTGCTTTAGAATTTGAATATAATGACCAGTCTAAAATAAGTATGTTGATATATGATTGAACATGTATAAAGAATAAATGAGGGTAAATTAACAAATATACAAAGAAAGTTAATATGTTTATCATTTGGAAAAAAACCTGGGAAGATGAACTAGAAGAACTAGAAGATGAAAAACTAGTATGAGAAAAACTAATACCAGAAGTACTCAGAAATAAGCCACATTAGTTATAATGCAGTCTCAGGTAAATCTACACTAATTTAGCCTTGTAATCAAAATCAAATGTATTACAAAAGAGCACTAACCTTCAAACTTAACATGATGGACATAGTTAAAATAAGTTTTGCTCCCATGCTTTTAAAATTATTTTATTTTCTAGTATATAGATGAAAGTTCTCTAAGAACAATTAAGCATATAGTCACCAAATGTTAGACATGGATGCTGTTTAGATTTGGTTCGGTTATGGAGATTAAACTGCTTTCTATGGTAATAGACAGCAATTATAAAGAGGCAACAGAGAATACAGAATTTCAACGTATTGCACTGAGAAATAAGAAATTTTGTTTTAGAGGAAATAAATTTACACAGTAAGGACAAGTATAAATCTATAAAAATAATTTTTGAACAATGTGGAGAGCAAAAAGAAATATTTAATATTGTTTCCATTAGATTTGTGCAGAAACTTAAACAGACACTAAAATTTTTCCATATTTTTATTTCATATTAAATGTTCATTTTAATTTCTGTACATAACTAAAAATAGTGTAGCTCCCTCAATGCAAATAAGAAAATATTAACATATCTACCAGAGGTTAAGGTTGTCGGAAAATATATTCTGTCCTAAGAAGAATTGCCAGTGTTAGGCGCTATAGATGGTGGGGGCGGTGGAGGTGGAGGAGGTAAAGATAACATAGACAATAAAGGCTCATAGGTGTTCTGAGGGCATGTAGGAGGCCACCTCCAATCTACTGGTGGGGATGGAGGTGGAAAATTTGTATTATGACTAACAGTTTCAAAAGATGGGGGTGGGAAGGAATACTGATGCCTTCTCATACTTTCCAGGCTCTGTTGCTGACAAAAAGTAGGTGGTGCATAGTCAGAGGAATAATACTGTGGAGTTATATTGGGCTGTCTATAGAAATGTGGAAAAGGAGCTACATGAGGTGGTCTGCCCCACGAAAATCTGGTGGTAGGCTGTCCTCTACAATATCCACCTGAATATTCTGAAGGAGGTTGTTGTCTGGACTGATAATTTGGCCCATTATCATCTACAGAAGGAAACAAAAAACCAAAGAGATTAGCATAATTTAATTATTGATGAATATTGTGAAAACAAGGGATGCATAATGCTGTTTTCCCAAGACTACACTCACCGTTAATGAAATAAACTGAAGTTCCATAACTCTTAGCATACTTTATAACAGCCATCATATTAGATACTATTTGCTTATTTTTAAAATATTTTTATTTAAAAAGCATACACTTTTAAATATTATGTAGTACATATTAGGTTGTTTAATAGAAAACACTGAGGTAACACTTGATTCTTTGTGTTATGGACTATGCAGTTATGGACTTTTAAAAGAAATTTTAACTTTTGTTGGCCAGATGAGCTAATTATAAACCTTGAAAGAGGCAACTGTGAATAATTCAAGATTAGTATTATTTTATCAATCCTCATAAATATAAAAACCAAGACTGACAATTGCAAATGCATTTACATTTGTAAAATACTGCTCAAAAAAATAAAGGAAACACAAAAATAAGACATCCTAGATCTGAATGAAAGAAATATTCTTATTAAATATTTTGTTCATTACATAGTTGAATGTGCTGACAACAAATCACACAAAATTTTTCAACGGAAATCAAATTTAGCAACCCATGGAGGTCTGGATTTGTACACTTAAAATTAAAGTGAAAAAAAAAAAAACACAACAGGCTGATCCAACTTTGATATAATGTCCTGAAAACAAGTCAAAATAAGGCTCAGTTGTGTGTGTGGCTCCATGTGCCTGTATGACCTCCCTACCTGGCATTGTTCCAGATGAGGTGGCGGATGGTCCTCCTGAGGGGATCTCCTCCCACACCTGGACTAAAGCATATCCCAACTCCTGGACAGTCTTGTAGTGCAACGTGGCATTGGTGGATGGAGCAAGAGATGATGTGCCAGATGTGCTCAATTGGATTCAGGTCTGGGGGAACGGGCGGGCCAGTCCATAGCATCAATGCTTTCCTTTTGCAGGAACTACTGACACACTCCAGCCACATGAGGTCTAGCACTGTCTTGCATTAGGAGGAACCCAGGGCCAATCGCACCAGCATACGGTCTCACAAGGGGTCTGAGGATCTCATCTCAGTATCTAATGGCAGTCAGGCTACCTCTGGCGAGCACATGGAGGGCTATGCGGCCCCCTAAAGAAATGATAGCTACTTATGTGGTTGTAGACTCCGTCTCATGCTACACTAGAGTGAAAGCACCGCCAGCATTCAAAAGTGACCAAACCATCAGCCAGAAAGCATAGGAATTGAGAAGTGGTCTGTGATCACCACCTGCAGAATCACTCCTTTATTGGGAGATGTCTTGCTAACTGCCTATGCTTTCCCCTTGTTGTCTATTCCATTTGTATAACAGCACGTGAAATTGATTGTCAATCAAACATAAGTGGACAGTTGACAGTTTGATTTCACAGAAGTGTGATTGACTTGGAGTTACATTGTGTTGTTTAAGTGTTCCCTTTTTTTTTTGAGCAGCGTACATGATTATCCATGTCCCACTTTCCAACATTCAGCATTACATAAATAAATGATTGATCTGCAATTGTGACATACAAAGGTAGCATTTTTCTTAGTAAATACCAAGAATTGTTGAGTAATATTCTTTTGCATCTCACTGTTTCTATTTACTTGATGCCTGAATAGCTGAAGAAATCTGCTCTTCCACTTTTTATAAAGGGTAATTTTTATAAATATAAAAATACTAAATTTGAAAGGCACTTAAATATATATAAATATATAAAATCCAAAGTATATAATGGATTGTATCTACATTAAACAAATAATATCTAAAAGTGAATTTCTTGATTGTTTAAGTGTTTATTCAATATTTCAGAATAGCAGCTACTTACTGCTATCATTTTGCTGTGATCTGAGCTTCTTTCTTTTTATATTCTGAGATTTCTTGTGTGATTTTGCTGCTTTTTCTTTTTCATCATCACTGAAATCTAAAGCCTAGAAAAAAAATAAAATAAAAAACTGGAAGTTTAAAAAAAAAGGTGAATGCTTGCATTTTATAGCAATTCCACAATACCTAGCCATTTAAACATATATCTAATAACACTGCAGTGTTTTGAATTTAATTCCAAAAACATGCTTCAGTGCAAGTAAATACATAAGGCTAGCACTTCTTTGCAACTCTTTTAAGATGTGTGCCTTTTCACACAGCTTGTATGCTCTTAAAAAGTTGAAATGGCATTATGTTTGCACTCCTATTGTCCCCAATGCACCCTTTCCAAATTATTTCCAAAATACTTCATAGCCACTTTTCAATTACAATAATTCAGAAATTAAGTGACATAAAATCACTTTACCACTGGATCACCTAGAATACTAGACTTGTGTGCTTGGAGGAATAGAACACGGACAACACTAGAATATTCCGTTTCTGGATCTGCAGTTTGCATATCCCTATTGGATGGTATTCATCATAGTAGTAGAAGGGAGGAGGGAGGAAGTAAAAGGGAGAAGGGAGGAATTCCTCCTCCAGGAGGAGGAATTCATTTTCCCAAGTTAATGTTAATTTAAGTGATTCTCTGCATATATATTATTCTTTTAAAAAGAAAAGAAGTACATTTTGAATTCGAAAAACTAAAGCGCAAAATCAGTATGCAAAGGATATCCTTGCCTCAGGAGGTGGCTCTTCATCATTCTTCCAAGATGCATCTGATCCCTTTTCTCTAGAATGCAAAAAAATAGGTTTTTTGTAAAGAACAATAGATAGATCCCTATGTGCACACACACAATAATATTAGCATTATTTGGAAGTTAATATTTTCTTCTTTAAAAGAAAACTAAGTCATGGTGCTTCACAAGAAAAATGGCAAAATCTTTTGGAAAGTTACCAGATGTGTATTTTCAGATACTTTCTAGAACAAGGGTCTCCAATTTCTGGTCCGTGGACCAGCACTCTCTCCACTGAACCAGGCCGTGGTGCCCAAAATGTTGGAGGATGCTGCTCTAGAACAACCTTCCTCAATTGGAAGACCAATGCTTTTCTGACTATAGTCGTCACAACAATAATAATTGCAAGTTACTGACTAGATTATATTCAAAAACTTATGGTGAATAGCAAGTAAAGGAAGACTGAGCCTTTGTAGAGAATCCAGCTCATAACCAAAATTTTAAATACAGAATCAAGTTATGAAATATATGAGGAAAAATGTAAATCTTAACTCTCAATTGTTGAGATATAAGCATGCAGAGATAGGTCATTAGGGTTAGGTCATTAGGACCTAAATAGGAGGAAGGTGTGTTGGATAAATTTGCCACCTTAGTTGTTTGTAAATAATAAATAAATACACCACACTCAAGCAACAAGCCTGTTGATCAATTCCTGTCTCAAACAATGGATCAATACTTGGTTGATCTGAAAAAATCAGATCTTGTAATTGCAAAAAAACATTAGGCAGAAATATAAATACACATCAAACTTACTGTTTCAATTTTTCTGGAAATATGTACTGGGTGAAGCTTTCCACAGCTGGAGCAAAATATACTGCATCTTTTATTTTAATATCTTTAGACTGAATGTGCTCAAGACTGTTAAACTGTACTACATAAAAGGGATGTGACACTGGGCCAAATATCTCAAAGATCTGCAAGACAACAAATGTTATTGCTTCATAAAAACAAGTTCTGTAATTACATGATTAATTTAAAAGGAAAATTATTGGGGGAGGGAGAATGTATTTTTCTAACCTCTGAAATTCAGTTTCAAATTTAAATGCTTATAAGTTCCCCAAAGCAATTTTAGTATTATTTATTAAGAGAAGGAATATGTACAGCTCATAGTCTTGATCTCTGGAGTCTGGATCATCTCTGAGCTTGTCTGTTTACTTGTAATTGCTTTCTGACTCAGCTAGATGACATCTTCTCTTTTAGTAAAGAGTGCTTTTAAGGAATGTCAGAATTTCCAGGTAAGGAAATTGCAGAATATCACAGAAAATACAGATTTTAGAATCAAATAACAATACCTAATTTCAAGTTCAAATACTAAACTAATTAAAACAACATGGTTTAAAAGAACATCTTTTTAAAAAATCTTGATTTTTAATATATCATGCAGGTTTCAAATTTTTCAATAATTTTGTGAACTGGTAATTATTTAGTAATTATTTATATATTGGTAATTATCTATATACTACTAAAAATCTTGATCTGTACCCCTTAACTGGGCAAAACAATGCATCACAAGGCAACAGTTTTTTAACCCCAAATGGGCTGACTACAGAATACATCCAAAATCCAGGACCCATGATTTTCTGTGGGATTGAAATTTGGCAAATTTGTGGTCACCTCACTGCTGTCAAACTATTGCCCAGAAGTTGAGTCGACTGGTCCTGTTCTAAATCTCTGGGGGTCAGGTAGAACCCCTCCCCCTCCTTTGGCTGAGATCAGTAAATTGATCTTACTCTAAACCTCTAGGATAGACTGATTCTGCATTACCTGCCATAGATGGTCAACCATGGTCAAACCAAGCAGGAAATTGGAAATTGCTCATGTTCCCAATGATTTTTTGACCTTGGTCATTCTATATCTTTATTTAGTTAAGGAAGTATGAAATGAGGTTAAGGGTTGGCTAGTTAATAATAAAAATTATGGAACTTCCAACTTAGGAGAGTCAATTGATTTCTAATCTAGTTTATTGTTAAGTGACATAACAAGCATTTATGTTATGACATCATTTTTATTTAACAACTGGATTAACTTTAGATGCATGATAGCAGTTTTAGGATCATTTTAGGAAAAGTTAGCAACTCAACTGTTTATGTTTAAATTTTTATACACGCTATTCTGTTTATTTGTGTTTCATATATTTTTCAAGAATATTAAGGCAAATCTTATACAAATAAGTATAGTATTGAAAAGTTAAACAAGCCGTATCAACAGATGTACTATATCATAAAAATATACTCCTGACCTAAATTTTCCCAGCAACATGTGCTTTGCAAATCAGGTAACATACAGTATTTGCCTAAAGAACACTTACTGTTGTAATATGTCTCAAAAATGTCTTTCTGCTGCTAATTCTTTTGTTTGCTAAAACATTGTTTAATGGCATTAGCAATCAATGAGAATAAAGAAACAATGAAACAATAAAGACAGATGACTAAAATATTCATTGAAATAATTAAAAAATCATTTACTTTTCCTAATGAATGACGATTTTCCTTGAAAAGTACTGTATTTTCATTCACTGGAGGAAGTCCCTTCTCGGACTCAATTATTACTAAAAAAAGAAAAAAAATCTGAATATTTTGCTAAATTCTTCTAAAAACAGGTAAAAAGTACGAGCTTAATTCATATTATCAATGAACATCATAGGCATATTGAAAACAAAGGCTATAAATTGCCATACCTGCTATGATAGATAACTTTTTAGTTTCAAAAGAAATAATTTGCTTAAATTCCAACTTTTATATTTCAATTTGCAAATGAAACTGGTTTAAAACGTTTTAGCGCTGTGTATAGCCTTACAGTAGACTTACAATTTATATTGTAATATTCACTGATTGTAATTCAGAAATTACAGAAGAAAAAGCAAGAGTCATCTACAACATACAGTATCTGCACTATGTAGGCACAGTTAGGCAGAACTAGCAGAGTGCCTCCATGAACAGTTAGAAGAACACAATGAAAGCTCTTTAATTTCACAACACATGGGCAGACTCAACTGTAGTTTCAACTGAGAAACTATGAGCTTCCTATAGTGTAGGTAAAGCTAAATCCAAAAGGTTCAGGGTCTTCCTGGAAACTTGTCATTCAGGCCAATAAGCAATAACAAATAATAAAGGCAAGATTAAAAAAAAATCTAAAAAAATAAATATGTAAATGAGATATACATTTCCAATCCCATATTTTGAGAGGGATGAGGATAAATTAGTCCAGATATTGAACATGAATTCATATATGCATATATCTATGAACTTGGAAAGAGACATATACAAGATAGTAAGGTGAACCTCATCTTTTTATACACTTAACCAAATTTTTGCCTCTGTAAACTGAATGCTTATGAAATGTTATATAAATATTGTGACTGACTTACATACAAATCCATGAGCAAAAGGCAGTTTCTAACAGAAACTATAATAGAGTCCCATAAGCAGAACTAAAGGGATGACATATTAGAGTAGGGGTCCCCAAACTTGGCAAGTTTAAGACTTGTGGACTTCAACTCCCAGAATTTTCCAGCCAGCAATGCTGGGAGTTGAAGTTCACAAGTCTTAGAGTTTCCAAGTTTGGAGACCTCTGTACTAGAGGAATGTAAAATGTTTTAAACCTATGTAATAAAAATTTGTTGTAATGTTGAGTGTCCTGATAGTTTTATGGCTGCAGTTGGGCTGTTATATTTATGACTACTGTTGTTTTCAAATTTATCTTGCACAGCAAGACAAGAGAAGAAGAGGTAATGGGCAACACAATTTTTTTTTTTAAAAAATTGATTTTTACAACAAACATAAACAAACAAAACATAAAAACATCAGGCCATCTTCCATATATGTACATACAGTGTGTCGGTTGGTTTGCAAATTTTTTTTGTGCTTCCATTTCGTAGTCTTCAATTACATTATATATGATCTCATATTTTCAATCCAATATTAAATACATGGGCAACAGAATTTTGAAAGCAGAAATCAAGCACATGAGAGGCAGAAAAATATTTAAATCTTCCAGGCTGCTGTTTATTAACAATTATTTGTTTCACAAACAGTTCAAGAAATAGAAACAAAATTGAATTATGTGAAGCAAATTATTTGCAAACACTTTGATTTGCAAAGTTTATTTGCAAATAAACCAGGAAGATGGTTGGCATATAGACTAAGAAAGGAAAGAGGAAAGAGAAAAGAGAATGATTGAAAAAAATTGCGAATAACTGATAACAAGCAGATTAATAAACCTTTTCATAATTTTTATTCTAACTTGTATAAAATGCAGGAGCTAGATAGTGTTAAGTGTTAAGACAACACTTGCCAAAACTTTCACAAACTCTGAGACAACTTATGACCCAATAACTACATTTGAAATGTCAGAAGCTATAAGAAAAATGAAATCAGGTAAAGCTCCTGACCCAGACGGCCTTACAAATCCTTTGAAGACAAACTTCTTCAGCCCTTAAAAGGAGATAATGAATGATATATTAGAGGGGGGAAAGATAGCCCCAACTTGGAAAGAAGCTAATATTGTGTTATTTCCAAAGAAAGGTCAGGGTGTTATGATGATGAAGAACTATAGTGCAATCTCATTATTAAATAAGGATTATAATTTATTTGCTACATTTTTGACAGAAAGACTAAATAAAGTTTTACAGGTATATATTCATGATGATCAATCTGGCTTTTTGCCAAAAAGACAGTTAAGGAATAGTGTGAGGACTGTTTGGGTACTTACAGTATTTGAACAAGATGTCGCTCTAATATTCTTAGATAAAGAGAAGGTCTTTGACAACTTAAATTATGCCTTTATGTTTGAAAAAATGGGTTTTGGTGGGAATTTTATTCAAGGAGTCAAAGCTGTCTATACATCATAGCAAGCAAAAATTGTTATTAATGGTGACTTAACTAATGCAAAATCCAGCAAAGTACAAGACAAGGATGTCTTGTCTCCTTTGCCATTTATCCTGGTGTCAGAAGTTTTGAATAGAGATATCAGACTGGAAAATAAGAAGTGTAAATATTAACAAGGAAGTTTATAAATTGAGGGCCTTTGCTGATCATTTGGTGGTATTTCTGCAAGACCCCAAAATAATGAAGAATATCTGATGAGGAAACTAAATGAGTTTGGATCTTTAGCAGGTTTTAAAGTAAACAAGCAAAAAACATCAATGCTGATTTAGAATATGACTTCACAAGATGGTGACATACTCATTAAAAAGTCTGGTTTTAGGCCTGAGAAAAAGGTGAAATGTTTTGGGCTTATGTTAACAAAGAAAACACAAAACTATTCCAAAACAATTATGTACCTCTCTGGAATGACATTAAAATATTTATTAAGATGGAATGAATTGCATATTGGGTAGAATCTCTGTAATTAAAATGAATGGCAGAGGGACATTCAAAGTTTATATGGCAAGAGAAAAACTAAGAATGAGATATACTGTAGACTACTGCAAGATGCTAAGGAAAGAGGAGGATTGGGTCTACCAGATTTGAAATTGTATTTTGATGCTTGCTGTTTGGTCTGGCTAAAAGAATGGGTGAACCTTCAGAATAAGAGGCTTCTGGATTTAGAAGGCCATGAATTAAAATTTGGCTGGCATGGTTACCTATGGTATGATAAAGTTAAAATAAATGTTGATTTCAATAACCATTTTGTCAGTCATGCTATTTTGAGAGATTGGAATAAATATAAAACAAGTTTTTCCACAAAGGTGCCACAGGAAGCCTTTTTAAGAAAAGAAATGGTGATGAGGCCGAACTGGTGGACTTATGGTATAATATTTCAACTTGGGTGACCCTATCCTCAATTCTAAGGAGGAGCTAGAATCAGAAGGCCATGTCTGCCATTAGTTTACGTATTTACAATTGAAAGATTTAGACAAAAAGAATGATGGGTTTAACTTTGTCAAAAATGAATTATTTTATTTCTACTTGGAAACCGCTTCTGGACTTTGTGCTTGAGGTGGAAAAAAAATGAAACATTGATTTTGGATTTTACCAATTATATTTGTTGTTATAGAAATTTCTAGTTTATACTATTTTGTAAAAGTAAAAAGCTGAAGTTTGATATTAATACCTTACTCTACTGCACCAAAGGGAAGTTGGAAGTCAATGCCTTTTTTTCTTTTTTTCCCCCTTGCCTTCTTCCCCCACTCTCCTCTTCCCTTTTCCCTTCTATTCACCCTATTTACATTTGTTGAAACCAGAAACAATTATTTACAATCAAAAAGGTCAAATTGAATAATGAATGACTTATATGTTTTATTCTGCAAACAATTAATTTCAAAAAATGCCTGCACACTTGCAAATGTTAATGCTTTGTAAATGCAAAACAAATACTATTTGTTATCGTCATACTTTTAAAGGATAATATTTGTACTTCAGGGTTGAAATGATGAATCTTCAGTGCTCTCTGAGCTTGGTTATTTTCATGAAGACGTTGACTAACACTGATGATGTTACCTACTGTGGGTAATAAAACTTATGCAACAAAACCACCAAGCTCAGAGATTCCTCAAACATTATCAGTAATTTCGAGCCACTTTGGTTAGGTGATTCAGGTACAATTGTTGGAATGCATTTAAAATAAATGAGATGCTATGTTATTTGGTGGAATTTTTGCTGAATTTTGTGCAGGATTTCTCTTTTGACCTAACAGGGAATTTATAGATTTTTCCTTTAGAAGGAGGAGGGGGAGGGACTATAAAATGTTGAAAATGAAATATTTTGTGGGAGGATGTAAAATAATCACAAAAAGTCACAATTGCTCACTCTTGTACTAAACAATTAAATACTCCATAAATAATGAATAAGAAAACATTTTCAGGGAACACAAAATGCACACTCCTACACATCTTCTTACCTTGATGTTCAATGACACTGGCAACTTGTCCAAAAGGCATTAGTTTAACAGATTCAGGAAGAATTATCATTAGGTCTTCAACAAGAAGTGGCGCCTGCTAAATAAATAATTTTTAAAATGTATTTGCATGCTAAGGCCCATATCCTATTTTTTCCAATCTAAGTAGCTTAATTAGCATTCACTACAGGCTATAATTATTTTCTTACTGATATTAATGATTTATGTTGACAAGCTCTATATCTAAAGATAACCACAAATACACAAAAAAGTGCTTCTCTTCAGTTCTTCAGAACAAGAAAATGCTGTACTTGTGCACTCTTGGCCAAAACCACTTCAATCTTCTAGGAAAATTGGCCAAAATGAGTAGCTGAAGTAACTAAGCAATCTGGTACTTTTTTTTAGAAGACATTTGGATAATTCAGTCTCATCACATGATTTAACACTTGTAAGGTAACTAAAATAACAAGGGAAAGGACAAAAGGAAATAAGACTTTGAAAGTAAATGTGTCTTTGTAGCCCATCTTTCTTCCATGCCTTGAGTACATGACCAAAAGAGGAACTACTAAAACATTCTGTGAAAGATTTCACATCAATTAGACAGGAGACACATGTAATATAGACAACTTATGGTGAAACTGAATAAAATTTCTCATCATGGAATTACTACAAGTAATTCCACTTCATGAAAACAGCAATTCTCAAGGACAAAATAGATTAAGGATATCTGATTGGAAAAGAGTCTGCTATAAACATTTATATGAAGGATCAAAGAAATAAAGTATCTTGATTTGCACAATATCCTTCTATCTGTTGTTCCCTCATGTTTATTATTTTGCTAAATGTAGCTTGGTGATAATTTTTCCTAAGTAACACCCAAATGTGTTTTACAGCAGCAAAGACACTTACTTTAGTCGAGTCACTTTTTTTTTTAGTAGTAGCAGAATTGTTTTCATTTTTATCTTGATAATCATCATCAGACAACAATGCAGGAGAGGAAGAGGAAAGAGAAGATGAACTGTCTGCATCAGTATCACTGCAAAGGGAGATATTATTTTTATGTTCTGCCACGTTAATTTAAAAAAGCATTAGCAATGATCACAAAGCCTGACCTGGACTGGAATCTCCTTTTTAGTAATAAGTCACAATGGGCAGAAAGGACTTGTCTCGGGTGTCCTGTCTGTTCTGTAGTAGCTATTAATAAAAGAAGCAATAGGACAGGGAAGGTAGGCACGTTGGTGGTGCACTTATGTATGCCCCCTACAGATCTCTTAGGAAAGGAGTGAGGTCAATAGTAGACAGACTAAGGTTAAAGTTTGTGGGGTTTGGGGAAGAAGCCAGAGTCAGGTAGAGTATTCCAGACATCGACCACTCTGTTGCTGAAGTTGCATTTCCTGCAATCAAATTTGGTACGATTAACCTTGAGTTTGTATCTATTGCTTGCTCTTGTGTTGTTATGGTTGAAGCTGAAGTATTCATTGACAGGTAGGACATTGCAATGCATTATTTTATATGCTATACTTAGATCAGACCGAAGGCAGCGTAGTTCAAGGTTTTCTAGGTTTAGAGTTTAGGTTGGGCTAGAAGACCTCCAAGGTCCCTTCCAACTCTGTTGTTCTGTTCTATTTATTCCATATTTTTCTATTCTATTCTATTTATTCCATTCCATATTCTATTCTATTCTATTCTAAAATAAAATGTGAAGAACATACAAAATGGGAACCTCCCCGACTCACTTGTCCGATTCCCCACCTTCCCCTGACAACGAGCCCTTTTTCTCGCTCCGTTGTGCCACCGGCTTCTCCTTCGAGAGCGCCTCTTCCTCTAAGAAACCGACCGCTGCCGTTGGGAGACCGAGGCCTCCGTTCTGTTCGCTGTTGCCTCCCTGAAAAGCAAAGGGGGAGGAGGAGGGCTGCTGGTGGTCCACCACTTTGGCTTCCTCGGAGGGCTGGCGCCCCTCTTGTTTTTCCGACGGTGGCACCCCAGCCTGGGGCTGCTCGACCGGCCCGGGAGACGTCCAGCCGTTGCTCTCCCTCGGAGCAGCCGGCTTCTCCTCAGCGGCGGCGCTAGAGTGAGGAGCATTTCCCGCGGCGAAGCCTCCCTTCAGGGCCGCCCAGGGAGGCTTTGGCTTCCGAGGAAGCTCCGGGGAATTTGCGGGGGCTTCTTCACAGAGCCGTTCCGGGGAAAGCGGGGCCTGTTCGCCGCCCTCCTGCGGGCCCGCCGCCCTTGCATCGGAGCTTCCTTCGCAGGCGACCCTCAGCGTCTGCAACTGCTCCGCCACTATGCCGGAGTCACCGTCCACTGGCGGGGCCGAAGAAGCAGCCATGCCCGAGCCACGTGCGGCTGCGCGACCCGATGACAGCAAGAGATTGCGCACGATACTGACGTCACTTGCGGGGGGGCGGTTTCTTCCCAAAGGAGCGGAATGCGCATGTGCCGTTCCGTGTCGAGCGGGTGCCTTCGCCGCAGTTGCTGGGGCTGGGTAGCAATTGCGGTGTAAACAATGGGAGGCTCGTAACTTCTAAAGGAAGTTCTGAGTTGCGCCCTCCTTCATTTAGATCAGCTTCCAATTACAGATTCCTATCGTACAGAGGTCTCCATCCTTGGCAACTTTAAGACTTGTGGACTTCAACTCCCAGAATTCCTCAGCCAGCTTTGCTGAATTCCCAGAATTCCTCAGTCAGCTTTCCATGTGGACTTCAACTCCCAGAATTCCTCACCAGTCTTAAAGTTGTCAAGGTTGGAGACCTGCTATATAGTACACCGTCAGTCTCGAAAGCTGTCATTACACGCCTGTCTCAACAAAAACACACTTTATCAACCCCTCTTGTGTTTTTACACAAGCTTTTTGACAGCCGCACACACAAATAAGCAGCTAACACAGAATTGCCCATGGTTTAAGAAGCATGGTTATGGATGGGAGTGAAGGTTTGATGACAGGCCCAAAGGATAATCTCCAAACAACACTTGCAAGACCTGACATTTTTGACCAAGTCATGAATATAACCAGAAGCAAGTGTGCTGAAATGAGTAAATTGACATTTGAAATTAGCAAGAAGATAAGCAATTTTATATAATATGGGATTTGTTTTATCAAAGGTTGGACAAAAGGACATGGTAATGCTATAGATTAGATAATTTTGTAATAGAAGTTCAATAGATTGATATAAAATATAATATAGACATATATAGCCATTGGATGAAAGCACAATATAAATTTTAAAATAAAATTTGGAATATCTTGTATAAAATGATGAAATAAATAGTTCAGTCATGGATGATTACTAATACATATATAAGCATGTGTTACTTTGACAATGTGAAAAATTATATAAACTGAGTAATGACTAAGAAAGGGTAGAACAAAAGATTTGTAACTAACTGACACAATCTATATAAAATGGAAGATGGTTTTATGTTTTTATGTTTTGTTTGTATATGTTTCTCTTAAAAAATAAAAACTTTTATTAAAAAACATGAATATAACCAGAAGCAGTATAGATTAAACAGCTCCAATAACAATACTGACAAAAGCTCATGGTTGGCTACTTGCTAGTGTTCCAGAAAACCTGCAAAATAAAACATGTTGCACAATGATATGTTTTTAATCTGAGGCCACAACTCTTTGCAAAGACTATCTGATATTTGTGGCAAGATTGCTTTAATGGTTAAATATTTTAGTGACTAGGAGAATTAATATTACCTGTTTTTCAATGGTATCATCTAGAATTTCACATAGACTAGATTTGAGATAAACACTTTGCAGAGTCCATACATGGATATGAATACTAGATTGAAAAAGATTCCAGTAATTTGAAAAGGTAGAAGGGTGCACACAGTTATCTTCATAACAGCAGTTTATTTAATAAACCAAGCCTCTGCAACCATATTCACCTTTGGATGCCTTTAAGTGTGTTTTGTCCGGAAAAACGCGAGGCAGACCGGGTTCTGTTCTGTATGCAAATAACCGGCTTCAAATAATGCATTCCCATTGGCTACTAAGAACGATAAGGGATTGGTTCCTTTTGAACCAATTCCCTGCAGCCGCGGGAAGGCGGCCAAAATACAAACAACTGGTCAGTTGGCTGCAAGCCGGCGCAAAAGATTATAAAAAGGACCGCCGGGTTTGAGAGCCAATGGTTCCATTTTCTACATCCTGAAGATTAAATAAAGACTTTTGCTGTTGGAACCCGGTCTACACCTCGCATTTTTCCGGACAAAACCCTGGCGACGAAGTGTGGATGTCCTAAAACCGCGAGACCCGAGCACCGGTGAGAGAAAATCCAGACGACAACGAAATGAGCTGGGAACAACGCACCGCCTGGCACCTTTTATCCCAACGAGAAGACTGGGATTCGCTTATGCAGGGACCGCTTCCAGATGTCCTGGAGAGCAATGAGACTGGAAGACAAATCTACCGAACAACGCCAAAGAGCCGTTTTTTGTCCTACGCACTGCAAGACCGACCATTTTCAAAATGGAAAAAGCCCTGGCGAAGCCCCGAGACAGTTAAGGCAGCTAACCTGGTCGAACTCCAGAAACTACTGAAATGCACTACGCACCAACGCGTGTTCAAACCTATAAGACGGCCAAATTCTACCGGAGAGACAGAAAGAAGGTGGTAGACGGTTAGCCGCACTTCATGGCCGCACTCCGACACTATAGGGGGAGACGTGCGAATTCTAACCCTCGACGAGGCTTATAGAGGACCGAGTATTCTTGGGGCTAAGCGATTCGAACGGCACAAAGTAAGCTACTGACAAGCCGGAAGATTAACCCTAGTTTGAGGCATATCGACGGAAGCCACAGCCGCCGAAGCCGCGAAAAAGTCGGCCGTTACCATGTAGACAGATGGAACACGACAGGGACGAAAGAACAAAACCCCGGCCACGAGAAGGAAACAATCTCCCGTTACCCACCCATCCACGAAGACTATGGGGAGAGTCCGAGTCAGACGACGGAGACGACCGAGGTCCACGCGCACGCATGCCGGCAAGACAAGAGTGCGAAAAGAAATTTTTTGGCGGGAAATTGCGCTGACTCGCAGCAAGCCACCCGAGAGGTGCGGATGGCAGTTTCCTCAGATGCCATCTGCAGAAGTTTGGGCCAGAAACGAGGGGCACATCGAAAGTCGGCAGGAACCAAAAAAAACTAACAGCCCGAACAAGACGCGCCAATTCCCCCAACGAGCCGAGCCGCCGGCGAGCGGAGAGAAAGTGGGCCGCGAAACAAGCAGAAACCGCAAACAGAGAGAATACACATCAAACTGTTACAATAGGGAGCGCTTAAGACGGAAAGCGGAAAGAAAGTCAACGTAACAGTGAAAAATTGAAGGAAAACCCTGCGAAATGAGGTGGACTCGGGATCCTTCCAGTCTATGGTCTCGTGGAACACCATAAAGCAACTAGTCCATGGCATCCGACCGACAGAACACAAAAAAGCAGCGGCTAACACTCAAGGACTACAGGGAACCGAATCCGCGGTAGTTGGCATGGGGCCAATTCAAGTCTCGTATAAGCAGCACGTCGAGATACTGCCGCTGACCACAGTCAACCGAGACAGGCCGAGTCTCCTGGGCATTGAATGGTTCGCGCCTTTGGGCATCGGGATGACCGGGATAGACCGAGTGAGCAACAACGACTGGGAGGAAGACCTAATCCGGGAATTTCCAGGACGTGTTCGACGGCTCATTGGGCAAGTACTGGGGAAACCCTATCTCGTTCAGTCTAGACCCACAAGTAGCCCCTAAAAGACTAAAAAGCCCGGCGAGTTCCGTTTGCTTTAAAAAGCAAAAATCGAGGAACAGCTAAATAAATTAGTAGCCCAGGGGGTGCTAGAGCCTGTAGACCATGCCAAATGGGAAACGCCGATAGTCACACGATTAAGCCTGATGGGTCAATCCGAATCTGTGGTGACTATACAAGGCGACCCTGAAACGCGTACGCACTACAACAGAGCGTACCCGGTGCCACGTAGTCCGCACTTGCTACATTCCCTGGGGGGAGGAAAAATTTTCGCCAAAACTCGACCTGGCAGCAAAGCATACCAACAACTCCCAGTAGACCCCGAAACAGCGGAGGCACAGACTATAGTTACAACACAAAGGGGCATTCAGATGTAAGAGACTCCAATTTGGAGTCAGTGTGGCACCAGGCGTTTTTCAAAGCCTCATGGAACGCCTTCCTAAACGGCATACAAGGAGTCGTACCGTACTTCGACGACGTCCTAATCTCAGCAAAAAAACCAAAACCAACTCAAACAAACACTTAAAAAGGTACTAACCAAATTCAGGGAAGCTGATAAAAGTAAAAAAAGAAAAGTGCTGCCTGGCTAAAAAGAGCGTCGAATTTCTGGGCTATTTAATAGATGGAGAGGGTATTACACCCCACCGAAAAGAAGAAAACCAAAGCCATAAATAACGCACCAGAAGCCAAAGAACAAAAGCGAGTTACAGGCATTCTTGGGTCTAATAAATTTTTACAACGTATTCCTACCAAATAAGGCCACAATTGCAGAACCGCCTTACAATCCGGTTACTGGAAAATATAAGCAATTGGATCTTAGGCGGGCACAAAGAAAGAAAAGGCCTTTCAACAAAATAATGAAAGACTGCTAACCTCGAATACCAGTGCTCATTGCCCATGCAGCGACACCCACTTACCACGAGAGAGTGACCTGCGACGCATCCACGTTTGGAGTCGGAGCCATCCTGAGCCACAACTTCCGAGACGGAAGAAGGCGCCGCCGTGCATACTATGCAAAAAACTCTGTAAAAGCCGAGCGGAACTACCAGCCTAACTGGAACAGAGAGGCCCTTAGCAATTGTCGCTGGGGTTAAAACCGTTTTCATGAATACTCTGTACGGGCGGAACTTTTTCAAAGATTCACAGAATCACAAACGCTACTTTGGGGAATTTTGGCGGGAAACTAAGCCACACACAAACATCTGTCCCGCGAGAATGACTAGTGGTCGGGAATTTCCTAGCAAGCACTACTCATGCACCCTAATACACCGCCAGGGAAAACAAATTTTCCTTGCCGGAGCTTTAAGGCAGAGCACCATTGCCGGAGCAACGGCCAGAAGCACCTGCGGACAACCAACGATAGACCGCCCATACGAAATAAGAGCCTGCCCCCGATCTACGCAATTTCCTCGGAATACTCGTGTCGCCAAGAGCCACGGCAAACATGCACCCATGACCGCCCGGTATACTAACTGGGTAGGTAAGAGCTGGCCGAAGAAACCAAAAGAAAAACCGAGATTCTTTTATACCCTTTCCGGACAGAACAAACGATCCGACTATCTATAACGAAGAGGATTGTCTACTGTGGCGTGAGCGAGGTAGTCATGCCAAACCAAAGTTACAAACCAGCACGGTCCTGAGCATGTTGCATGAGGGACACCCGGGAATTGTTAAAAAATGAAAAGCCTTGCAAAGGAGCTTAGTGTCTGGGGCCGGCATTGACTAAGGACATTGAATATTGGGTCACCGTCCTGCAACATGAAACTGCCATCGAGAGCCAGACACAGCTCTCCAAAGGCACTTAAGAGAACGATGGAAATCTCCAAGGGGCTCCCTGGCATCTGCGGATTCCAGTATCGACTCTCGCAGGCCCCACCAAGGGACACACGTTTCTGCATTGTCGTGACGCTACTCAAATTTGCTAGGAGTATAAAATTATGGCCATCACACACAACAGCTAACGGTAATAAGGGAACTAGACAAACTGTTGCATACCCAAGGCCTGGCCCAGAACGTACTTAGTGTCCGATAACGGACCTCAAGCTAACAGCTACTATTCTATCGAAACAATACCTAGCCCCCTAGGTATAAGACATGCCCCTCATAGCGCCGGCTCAAGTTCACGGACGGCAAACGGTAGGGCTGAAAAGAATGGTCAGGTTTACCAAGAGACCTAGAAAAGCAATCGGATCAATGGGGATCATTCCAAAGCAAAATACAGAAAGCGGCTACGTTCACCACGCCAACATATAAACCAAGTAACCACAACCAATACAAAACCCATCAGAACTACTGATGGAGAGAGAAGAACATCAGATCGCGAGCTAGATGGCGGCTATCGGACCACCAAAACATTCACACCAGAGACGAGGAAACCCCCCTGGACTCCTCTACCACGACTCACGGAGTTATAAAATTGGGCGTCCTGGTATCAGACGCAAGAAAAATTTACGGAGGACCAGTGTGTAGGCGTACCTGGACACAGAATCAAGACCTAAACAAGGCCCAAGGGTCCAGGTACCGATTAAACGGCGTAACCGAATGGCAGGGAGTGGAAACGGGCACATTGACCGTTAGCTCCGGTCCCGAAACTTAGAAAGGCGAACGATGACCACAACACAAGGAACATATGACAAAAAACGAGGCGAATTTTCAAACCGAAAGAGGTGGGGGGGAAACTGAAAAAATAAATTTAAAGAACCAGTTTAAACAATGCGCGGAATAAAGAAGACAGTCAAAAAGGGGCAAAATGAAGACCACTGTTTGGGACACGAAAAATTGCGCCATGAAGAGTCCACCGAAGGGAGCCAGCCAAGCCGGCTTCAACCCTTACCCGGAGGGAACGGGGGAGGGACGCGGCGAAGCCAGCCGCCCAAGCAACTCAGGCGGCGCATGATGCAGGCTCACCCTCCAGACGCGTTCCAAGAAGAAGCGCGACAGAGAGAAACAGCAACCAGCCTCCGAACCGCGACAGACGACGCGCACAAAATTGAAACGCGCGCAGCGTCCAGTCGAGGCCCAGAAGAAGCCCCGCCTACTTACGACATACGTACGGCGTAGGATCTGACCCAAGAGGGGAAGGGGTGTTCCTTGTAGTGCAAATAACCGGGCCACTGTTCAAACTTAATGCAATTGCCCACATTGGTACTGTAAGAACTGAATAGAGCGGGATATTGCGTTCCTTTTGACAATCCTCTGCAGACCCGGGGAATCGCGCAAAATCAAAACACTGTCGATTAGCTGCAAGCACGCCCGGCCAAAGATATAAAAAGACCGGACGCCAGGTTTTGAGCCATGTTCCATTTCTAACATCCCTGAAAATTTAAATTAAAGACTTTCGCCTGTTGGAACCCACGGTTCTACCTCCATTTTGCCGGCCAAGACAAAATCACAGGGTTTCGCACCCAAAGTCTTTATTTCAAGTTGGCGAGTCAGATTGAGAAACGGAACATTGGCTCAAGCCGCGCGCCAGTCCTTTTATACCCTTTGTCTCTGCCGGCTTGTAGCCAATGAGCACTTGTTCTTGCAAGGTATGCCGAACCTCTTGCCGCGGCTTCAAGGGATTGGTTCTTTTGAACCAATCCTTTTAGTTTTAAACAAGCCAATCAGAATGTATTATTTGGAGCCAACCTATTTAATACAGAACACCCCTCCCCTCTTAGTTCCAGATCCTACGGTAGTGACGTTAGTCTTCGCAAGTAGCGGGGCTTCTACCTGACTCGACTGGACCTGCGCGCGTTGCCAATTTCTTAGTTTGTGTTCTCGACTGGTCTGGCCTGATGTCGTCTCTTCTGTTCCTTCTCCCTGGAACGGTCTGGAAGGGGGGTGAGGCCAGCCATTTATTGCTGCCGGCCGTGGTTGCTCGGGCGGGTGGCTTCCGCCCGCCCCTCCCGTTTCCACTCCGGGCAGGTTTGAGCTGGCTGGCAGGCCCCCTCCGATGAGATTCTTTCTCCAAAACAGTGGAGTCTCCATTTTTGGCTCTTTTTGGCTGAAATTGATTTTTCGGCATTGGTTTTAAAACGGTTCTTATTTATATTTTTCGCCGTTTCCCTCCCCCCTTTGGTTGAATTTCCGCGTCCGTTTTTGTAATTTGCTTGGTTGTGTCTTTTTCAGTTCGTATCCTAAATTTCTGGGGAACCGAGCTTGGTCAGTGTGCCGCTTCCACCTCCTGCCATCGTCTACGCGTTAATCGGTTAAGGACTTGGGGCTGTTATGTCTGTAACTTGTCCCTAGTAACCCATATGGAGCCACGTGATAATTTTTTGCATAAAACTAAATTCGCCCAATTCTTGAAACTCCTGAATCGGTTGAAGAGGCAGTCGGCCGGGCGGGTTTCAGTGTGGAAATTTGGAATGTGAGTCGGTCCTAGGGTGGCGATCCTAAGTTTCCTCCCCATCAGTAGTTTCTGAGGAGGTTTTGTTGTTGGTTTATAGGTTATTGGTGGTTTATATTTGGAAGGTGTGTAGCCGTTCTTATTTTGCTTTGGACCCATCCCCAGTGATTCCATCTTTTCCAAACCCTACCTTGGTGATAAACATCTGACCATTCCTCTTTCAGCCCTACGCGTTTGCAGCTCCGCGATCGGCGCGGCGCTGTAGCGATGCTCTATAACCTAGGGAGGACTAGGTTATTGCTCGATGACAGGCGTTAGTTGTGGTCTATTACTCCGGACCACTAGGACCACATCCGGCATTAAGCACGGCATGCTGGTTGCAGAAACAAGTTTGTCTAATTCTCCTTATTCAGCTTCATGTTGTCGTTGATGCAATGATTTTTACCTCTAAGCGCAACTGCGATTAATCATCCCACGACAAATCAGAAACGTTGTGCCTTGGTAGACGCGGCGAATACATAATTCGATATGGATATCGGACCAGGGGCTCTTGAAATTTTCCCAGTTCCCTGATATAGGTTGGCTGTTTGGATTCGAAGAGATGGGTCCTGACTCTGTCCTAGCATTTGTTGATTGAGTTCACCCAGTATTCAATGTCCTATATCAAATGCCGGCCCCAGACATAACTCCTAGCAAGGCTTTTTTCACTTTTAACAATTCCCGGGGTCCCTCATGTTCAGCATACTGAGTACCTGGTTTGCAATTCTGTTGGCGGGGATAATTAAACCCGCTTCAACCCACAGTAAAACCCACCTTTTCTATCGGAGAGTTTTGGTGTTGTCTGGTCCCTGGAAAGGCGTTTAAAAGATTCATTCTGGTTTTGGTATTTGGATCCTTCCGGCCGAGCCTCTACCTACCCAGTTAAGACTGCGGGCAAGTCACGTGGGTCTTTTGCAGTGGCTCTGGCGACAATCCAGATTCGCGGACGGCAGCAGTGCCTTTAGACTCGGAGGCAGGTCTCTATCTCTGTAGGCGATCGTCATGCGTTGGCGTGCGAGGTTTCTTCCGTTGGCTGGACAATGCGCTCGCTCGGCTCAAAGCCGCTCCGCATAGGGAAATTTGTTCACCCTGCGCCGGTGGTATAGACGTGTGAGGAATATGGCCCGCTAGGAACCTTGACACCGTAGTCATCTTGAGACAGGGATATTTGGTTTGGGCTCTGTTTCCCGCCACAATATTCCAAGTTAGTGGTTTTGTGATCTGTCGACAATTTTGAAAAACAAAAAAAAACCGCGCCATATAGGTATTCGCAGTGGAAAATTGCTGTTACTCCCAGCGACAATTGCTAAGGCCTCTCTGCTCAGTTGGCCTGTTAAGTATCCGCCGCGCTTTACTGACAGAGTTTTTGTGAATAGTACGCGGCTGGGCGCCTCTCTTCCGTCGGGAGGTGTTGGCTCAGTGATGGCTCTGACACCAAAACGGTTGTGGTGTTATGAAAGCGTCACACGGTGGCACTCTCGCAAATGTTAGCTGTGTACTAAATGAAATGAGAACGAGGGTTCGAAAGTTAGCAGTTTTTTATTTGTTGGAAAGGCTTTTTTTCTTTGTACCCCCAAGTCCAACATTGCATTTCTTGTCCAGTAACCGGTCTTGTACCTGAGCGGTTCGCTAGTTGTAGCCTATTCGGTAAGGAAAATATTATATATATAGATTCATATTTTATCGAACCAGGTATTATGTCCTTGTAACATCTGTTTTTTTTTTTCTTTGGTTCTGGTGCGTCTTTTATGGCTTTTAGTTTCTTTCCTTGCGGTGGGTGTATTATCTGCTGTCTCTCGTGCTTATCAATAGGTAGTCCCAGAAATAATTCGACGGCTCTGTTTTTAACAGGCTAGCACTTTTTCTTTTTTACTTTTAATTCCAAGCTTCCCTGATTATATTAAGGTACTTTTTTTAAAGTCTTGTTGTATGTGGTTTTCGTGTTTCTGTGCTGAAAATTAGGCGTCGCTCGAGAAATACCGGTAACGACTCCTTGTGAATGCCATTTCTAACAAGGCGATTTCTCAGCTAGTCTAGGAGGACCTGCTTCTGAAACAACGCCTCGCTGCCACACTGACTTTCCAATTGAGTGCTCTTAACATCTCGAATGGCCCCTTTGTGTTGTAACTATGGGTCTGTGCCCTCTCATGCTGTTCGTGGTCTACTGGAAGTTTTGGTGATAAGCATGTGCCAGGTCGATTTGGCAAAAAAGTTCTCACCCCCTAGCGAATGTTCAGACAAGTGCTGAGACTACTGGCACTCCGGCTTATGCGCCTCTGTTTGTAGGTGACGTGGTTCAAGGTAGCCTTTGTTAGTACACCACAGATTTCGAATTTGACCCATCAGGGCTTAAAAGCATAAGGTGATGGGACTATCGGCGCGTTTCCCATTATGGCATGGTCCACAGGGTTCTAGCACCCCCTGAGCTATAAGTGTTTTTTAGTTGCTTGTCCTCAAATTCTGCTTTTAAAGCAAACCGACTCGCCCTGGCTTTAGTTCCTTTTGGGGCTACAACCCGACTAAGGGGAGGCTCTAGACTGAAGAAAATTAGGATGTTCCCCGAGGTAGCTTGCCTACAGTACGAGACGACCTAGCTATCTGAGACCTTAGAATTAGTCTTCTGCCTAGGTGTACGGGTTGTTGCTCACTCCGGTCTTAGGCCGTCTCCCGATGCCCTCAATGGTCCGAAACCATTCGATATATGCACCATGAGAGGCAACGGCTATCTCACAATCGAATCGCTATACTCGGTCGAGAGCAAGCGGAAGCTACCCATCAAACATGAGTTTTCTACGTGGACTTTGGAATTTGACCATTGCCAAACTACCAGGCGGGATTGGGTGTTTCCTGGTAGTCCTTAACGTGTTAGCCGCTGTTTATCTACGTTTGAGGAGTTCCTGTTGGTTGGATGGTCAGGCGATTAGTTGCTGTATGATGGTCCGCGAAGACCATGGTAGGGAAGGATTCCTGGCGGCAGACATACGTTCAGTTTACGCAGGGCTTCCCTTCATTCCTTACGGATTATTTTTAACTTTCTTTCCGCTTTCTCGTCTTAGCGCTCCCTATTGTAACAGTTTAGACTGTGTATTCTCCTCATGTTTGTGGTTATGCTTGATTCTTGCTGCCCACTATTCCTGCAGTTCGGCCTGGGCTCGGCTCGTTGGGGGCAATTGTTTTGCGTCTCGTTGGGCCGTGTTTGTTTTTCGTTCCTGCAGACTTTCTCGATATGCCATCGTTTCCCTTTGCAATTTCGGCAATGGATCGAGAAACTGCATTCAGCTCTTTGTGGGACTTCCTCCGCAAAGCAGCGCATATCCGCTAAAATTCTTCTTTCCGCCCTTTTCATGCTGGCGTTACATCACGGTGAGACCTCGTCGTCTTCTTCGCTGATTTCGACTTTCGCCCATAGTCTCTTCGTGCGTGCGGTGGATTTAACGGTTGAGACTTTTTCTTGCTATTGGGCCCAGGTTTGCTTTATCTCTGACTGCTTGTACGTTCATCCTGCTTCATCATGTAACGGCCAATTTTATCGCGGCTTCAGCGGCTGTGGCTTCCATGATGGCCTCGGCTAAGTGTTATTTATGGCTGTTCAAGTAGCTTGCTTTGTGTTGTTGAAATCTTCTAGTCCCACACCAACTCGCGTTCTCTCATAGCCTCATCAAGTGTTAGGAAATTCGCACTTCCCCCTATTTGTCGGGAGAAGCGGCCATGAAATAGCTATGGTTCCCTTCTCTCGTGGTCTCTCGGTAGAATTCGTGCCGTTTATATGAGGCTTGAAACACCATCGGTGCGTAGTGGGCCTTTCAGGCAGTTTCTGGAAGTTCGGACATTGTTAGTTGTTTTGAACGTCTCGGGCTTCGCCACGGGCTTTAGCCATTTTGAAAACGGTCGTCCGCAGTGACGTTTAAAAAATGGCTCTTTGGCCGTTGTCTGAGATATCCATCCATTCCATTAGCTTCCAGGTACATCTGGAAATGGTCGCGTAGGAAATCCCAATGCTCTTCGGTGCGTTGATTAAAAAGTAGGTGCAGGTGCTTTTCCCACTTCTGTTTTGCACTCTGAACTTTCTCTTCGCGTGTGTGCTTGTTCTTTGGCTTTAGGAACAATCCCACCCTCATCGCCAGTTTTTGTCTGAAATCACGAGGCAGACCGGGTTTCCCAACAACAAAGTCTTTATTTCATAGCATGTAGTTTGGAAACGGAACATTGGCTCAAGCGTGCCAGTCTTTTTAATACCTTTTTCTCTGCCGGCATTGTAGCCAAAGTGACACTTTGTTTGAGTTTGCAGCCTTTCGCGGCTTCAGGATTGTTCCTTTTGAACGCAATCCCCTTTTTACGGTTTTTAAACAACGCAATCAGAATGTATTATTTGGAGCCAACTATTTACATACAGAACAAAGTGAGTGTTCTGTTCCTTCTTTGAATTAGATATATATATCCATCTATGGATTTTCATAATGAGATATATATTGCATATATATAGTTGTGTTAAGCCCTGCTAAAGTGAAACTAACCTTTAGATCAATGGTCGCCAACCAGTGGGCCAGGGACCACTGGTGGTCCGCAAGAAAATTTTGGTTGTCCGCAGAGAAATGTCATCCACCAAAGCAAGTAGTCCAGGCTGTGTGGGAACACAAGGCTGCGCCGCCCACATGGCCCGCGGGAACACAAGGCTTGTGTCATTTGCATTGTGAACAACACGAGGTAATGAGGGGAGGAGGGAGGGAACTTGCCCCATTCGCCCCACATGCCTGGTCTGGCCCCCAGGCTGCTTCTTTCCGCTTCTTTTTCTTCTGCTTTTGGCTGCATGCAAGGAAAGCAGCAAAAGTCTTTCTTTCTCTCCCCCAAACTCTGCCAAGAAATGAGTCTTTGGGACCCTGCAAGACCTCCTGCTCAAGATGCTGTGCCGGCAAAGACTCATTTCTGGTGAAGTTTGGGGAGAAAAAGAAAGACTTTTGCTGCTTCTGCTGCTTTCCTTGCATGAAGCCAAAAATCTCTCCCCCCTCCCCTTGAGAACGGAGCTGGAGACGGTATCCTGCGATCCCAAATAAAGAATGATCGATTGGTATGAAAATGGAATTTTCCTGCAGACTTATTTTGGGGGGATTTTCCCAGGGTCTCTAATCCGCGGGATTTAAAATTATGAGTTTGGTGGTCCCTGAGGTCCAAAAGGTTGGCGACCCCTGCTTTAGATGACACATTTTCTCATATAGGTGATTGTTATGAATTGCATGAATTGTATAATGGATTAATTTATATGAATTGTAGACTATTAAGTGGTTTTGTTATATTACTTTTTAATATTCACACTAGTGCTGTTAAATGCAGTACTCGAGCAGGCTGTAATGTTAATTATTTATATAGTTAACTGCCACTTTCAAAAAGCTTCTATTGCCACAAATGTCAAGGTTAACATTAAATAATCTAAAATTATTGAAATTTCTCTCATTTTCCTTCCAAAAGTACACTGTATTTTTTTCATGTGTTAAACAAAAAAGGAAGGGTAGTCACTTTGAAACTTAATAAAATCCATATTAGGGTAATTTAGAAATAACCAAATTGTGTAAGGTTTGAGAATTTCAGGATGTTTTATAAAGATACATTTTAACCCATGATTAAAAAATTATAGTTTTTTAAAAAATTCTCTTTAAACTTATTTAGATCTGTGTTTCTCGATCTATATTTCTTAATTTTTCATATTGCTCTTGCCTGTTTTAGTTGGCAGATTTTGATGTGTAGAAAGGCTGTCAAAGTGCCTTTCTCCGAGGGTTCGAATTTTCCCACTGAGAGACCTCCGGCGCAAGGATACGGACAACTGTTTGAAAGCTGGATCTTTTTATTTTCAGGAAGGTGAGAGACAGCGTGACTGCGTTCCTGGGGCTAGCTAGCTGACTTCGAATGGTAAGTTCCTGGTTTTTATATTCTTTTCTCCCTTTGTGTATGAATGTTTGTTTAGTGCTTAATGTTTAATGTTTTAGATATTAAAATCCCGTCAGAGTTTATTTTTTCCCCAGAAGGCAAACTTAGCAAGGCGTGAAAATAAACTCTGTGGGGTGGCTTGATTGTATTATTGGTTTTTTCCTAATCTCTTTTAGCTTCATCATGGTTTTTCCTATTTGTTCTGTAGTAATCTTCTATTCGTTTCCTTTGTGATTTATTTCGTAATTTCTGTCTGTTTGTTTTGCTGATTTGGTATATCCTGTGTAAGGGATTTCTTTTCCTTGTTTCGCTAGCATTCTTAATTACTTGGCTTTTCTCTAGGGGGCTTCTTTCAATACCTTTTATTTGATTTCTTTTCCTATGCAAGTTTGTTTTATGGCTGGCCTGATGTTCCCTTTGGGCTTTTCCTGCTTGGGTGACACCACTGTCCTCATGAACTTCCCTTTCCACAGATGCTACCAAAAAATTCCATTGTGAAAACTGTTATGGAGACTTACATTGAGGATCTGGTAAGCTAGTCATCCCTGAAAGTTGACATTCTAGTAGAAGTTAGCAGTCAGGAGGTAGTTTCTGACCACCAAAATTTCTCCAGAGCAAGGAAAGATCATCTACATGTCCCCTGGGCTGTTTCTCTGAAGTATACTAGCAGGATCCAATTCTTTTTGTGGTCAGCTGGTGAATTGAGCAGTTAGAAGCTGAGGGATTCCATCTAAACTCACAGTTGTAATATAGCCTACATGGACATATTATTAAGCTGAGCCTCATTTTTAAATTACTTTTGGAATTACTTTTTTATTGCTTTTCAAATATCAATAGCTTTTGGAAGAGCAATTTGTAATCTGTTTCAAGATTGCAACATAGAAACATAGACATAGTCTGAAGCTACAGCAAATAACTGCAGGGAGGAATATAATTCAAATGCCTAGCAAAGAGTGCTTGCCTGAAAAATGCTAATTACAACCCACAAAACATTATCATAGTCCAAATACATTTCTAGAGTTACAAAGCCAAAACAGGTAGTCAGCCAGTCCAAGAATCAAAGAGTCATGAACAATAATTAGTAACAACAGTCACAAACTAGAATTTTGAATGGTGATTTCCAATGAAGATTCCAAGTAATTGCAGTATCTGCAATTATTCAATCCTCATCTTTTGCTGTGTTCGCTTCTTTATGAGTCTAGTTCTGTGGGTTATGTGTCATCATCTGACTTTTCTAGCTGCACAGGAGCTAGATGGCTGATGGTCCTCTATTAAATCTTGGCTTAATGATTCCTGAGGTTGACAATTCTGAAGCACTGGGTGAGTTGGTTGGAGGGGGGAATAAATGACAAAAGGAGAATTAGAGTGTTGCTTTTGGAAAGTTATAAACTAGGAAATGAGCCAGATGCATTTTAAATATTTTGAAATTAATTTTAAGAATCCTTCCCATGGAAATTTTCATCCTTCCATCCTTCTATGGAAATTTTCAAGGAAAACCAAACAAACTCCAGTTGCCTTTTGAAAACACCCTTGGGAACAGTCCTTCCCATGGAAAATGTCTAGAATTCTGAAAAAAATCATAGGATGGAATTTAAATGTTGAAAACTACAGAGAAACACAAAGAATTAAAGATTACAATTAAAAGAGAAGAAGACTTAAATTCAAGTTACTAACACAGAAATGGAACAAAATACTTCAACTTTGGACATAGTGAAAGGTATTTCTGAACAATGGAGTCAGAAGTTTCTTTTATGAATGTCTGCCATCATAGATAGTGTGCAGATGATTTTAGAGAAGAGGGATAACTTGTACTAAACAAGAGTTAAACTGATTTTGTAGAAATTTAGCATCCACCCATCTCCTAGAAAAATGAAATATCCTAGGAAATATTAAAAAGGCAGAATATTTCTGCTTCTGAGTAGAAACTCAGAAGCAGAAACTCACCTCAAAAGCAGAAGCTCATCCCCCACCTTTGTTAATGGGTGGGCTATTAAGGCCTGGGCCAGAATATTTTACATAACAAAGATCTCCAGGTAGAGCTATAGGAATTGCTTAAAGCCCTTTCATTGCATCATCATCCAGCAAGGCTCAACCAAGCCTGGAACTCAGGTGAAGCCATGTGGTCCAGACAAAGCCTACAAAGTTATCTAAGACCACCGCTCCTGGGAGTCTGACAGCCAATGGGATATATTTCTTACACAGAAACAGGAAACACNACAAGAGTGATTTGAAAAACACAATACCCTGGACATACAAATGAAGGTTATTTAAAAAGGATGTACAAATAATAAATTAGAAAAATGACTTGGATAACTTTCCTATATTAGATGATATAGAGGTGAAGAGATTGTTTGTTGCAGTTTAAGTGAAGGTGATAAGTTAAAATTGTCTGTACTTGTGAAAAAGGAAGAACTTACTTCTTTACATATTTTTGTTGTTTTTCTTTGCTATCCTCATTTTTCTTTTCTGCAGCTGGAGCTAGTCTGCAACTATCAAAGAGAATATATTCTGTAATCCAAGAGATAATCTAGGATTATCTAAATAATCTTAGTTATGAGCTATTTGCCCTGATAATGAATATCAGTAAATCTATCATCAATACAGATGTAGTATTATTACTTGCATTCTGCTGAATTGCTGCCTATTTTTGCTTTCACTTCAAAACACTGCACACTAAATCCTCAGAAACACCTTCAAACCAAATGCTCTGCCAGGAAACTGCTATTTTACTTGTTCAGAACCTTTTCTCTTCATTTGCATGTGCCATGGTGGATACAGCAATGACTGCATTCTTAATCATGATTCCAATTCCAAAAGACTATGGAAGTGGTTTGTCATGCACTGTATTAGGCTCACCAGAATTCTGACTATTGGCTCTCAGAATGATAGATACAGATTAACAGAGTTGAAAGGGACCTTGAAGGTCATCTAGCCTGTTGTAGAGCGGCGGATAAGGACTGAGGCGGACTCGGAATAACAAGGTAGGAACCTTTATTTAAAAACAAAGGGGTTGCTGCGACTGCCGAACTAGCGAACAGTCAGCAAGCGGCAACAGCTGACGCCGTTTGACAGCACTATATATAGCCGGCTGTCAAACGGCATCAGCCAATCAGGG
>BHFT01029687.1:0-97990 GCA_004320025.1 Laticauda laticaudata
CCCCCCCCCCCCCCGTCTCAGGACTGACTTTTTTGGGTAGAGCACCAAGGATTAAACCCAAGCCAATCAGAAGTCAAGAGTCACCAAAGTCGTTGGGAATCAGGCAGCCCATAAATGCAATAAATAAATAACCAGGAGGAAAAAAAAAGAGTATGGAAAAAGAAAAAGGTGGCAAAACAAACCCAATGCCAATTATAGGAAGGACAAATTCACAGCAACAGCCTCACCTAACCTCCAGATCCCCTATGCCCAGAGTTTGTTTGCCAAATTCAACCTAGATTAAAACCCAAAGCACAGATAGAATCACAGGTAAAAAACTAGAAAAAGATTGCAAGTGCCAAGATTCAATCTGGAAATAAGGAGAAACTTTCTGACAGTGAGAACAATCAACCAATGGAACAGAAGTTGCCTTCAGAAGTGGTGGGAGCGCCATCACTTGAGACTTTCAAGAAGAGATTGGACTCCCATTTGTCAGAAATGGTGTTGGGTCTCCTGCTTGGGCAGGGGTTGGACTAGATAACCTACAAAGTCCCTTCCAACTCTGTTATTCTTCTCTTCTCTTCTCTTCTCTTCTCTTCTCTTCTCTTCTCTTCTCTTCTCTTCTCTTCTCTTCTCTTCTCTTCTCTTNCTCCCCTCCCCTCCCCTCCCCTCCCCTTCCATTCTGACAGTGAGGACAATCAACCAATGGAACAGAAGTTGCCTTCGAAAATTGTGGGAACTTCAACACTGGAGGCTTTCAAGAAGAGATTAGACGTACATTTGTCAGAAATGGTGTAGGGTCTCCTGCTTGGGCAGGGGGATTGGACTAGATGACCTACAAGGTCCCTTTCAACTCTGATTACCTGTTATCTGTTATAAGATTGGACTCAGCTGTGGGGTTGTTTCCCTTTGTGTCTTTTGAAAAATTTCACCAATTGCTTTGTTTCTACTATCCAGAAATAATAGCAAAAATGTCCTTTACTATTAATCAAAGTGGGGTCCTTGACTGACAACCATTCATTTAGTGACTGTTCAAGGTTACAATGGCACTGGAAAAAGTAACTTATGACCGTTTTTCACACTTACGGCCCTTGCAGCATCCCCCACGGTCAAGTGATCAAAATACAGAAGCTTGGCACCTGATTTATATATATGACGGTTGCAGTTTCCTGTGGTCACGTGATCCACTTTTGCGACCATCTGACGAGCAAAGTCACTTAATTTTTTTATATATATATATAAATTTTATTAATGAACAACAAACAGAAAAACATTTAAAAACAATGAATGTGGTGCATACATAAAAATATAAATTTACATATGTACATAAATATTAATCATTGTTAATACAATTACTCCTTTCTTTTGTTAAGCCAGTGGTAACATGTCTCCCAAATTTTGTAATAATCAGATTCAGTTTTATCTTTTAATTCTTGAGTTACTCTATCCATTTCAGCGCACAACCAAATTTTTCTAATTATTTCCATCCCTTCTGGCATATCACTTCCGTTCCATTTTTGGACAAAAGCTAGTCTCGCAGCAGTGGTGACATGAACTATTAGGTATATTATCTCTTTATTATATTTCCCCACATGTATTCCCAATAAAGAAGTTTCAGGTCTAAACTCTATTTTAATTTTACACATCTCTTCTAACCAGTTTCTAATTTTCAGCCGATATATTTGGACTTTTTCACATTTCCACCATACATGATAGTATGTTCCAATTTCTTGGTTACAATTCCAGCATTTAGGGGATAATTTGGGGTACATTTTTGCTAATTTTGATGGTGGGATAGGCCATCGGTAAAACATTTTATGTAAATATTCTTTATATGATGCCGCCAAGGTAATTTTCCTGTTCCTGTCACATAAAATTTGCCAGTTATCCAAATTTATACTCACCCAAAATCTTTCATCCAGGGCAACATCGTTTCTTTCACCTTTTCCTCTTCCAATTTACATTCCAATAATATTTTGTAAATTTTTAAAATCAATTTCTCATCCGCTCCTAATAATATTTTATCTAATTCTGTTTTATGTTTACTAATACCCCATTCTTTCATATCCTTACTGTACCTCAACTGTAATTGTAAATGAGCCCACCATTCTATCTCAAATCCCAAATCCTTCAGCTCCTGTCTTATTTTTAACTCCCGCTTCTCATCTAATGTGTCCTCATATGTAATGACCTGTCCTCATCGCAATAAATGTGGGTACATTAACACTTCTAATGTAGATAGCCAAGTTGGTATTTCAATGTAGAATTGACATTTAGTTTTATTCCGTGAATTTAGTAAGGTCTGCCTAATTTTATGCCTTTGAAAATGACCATGAATTTGGTGTTTGTCCTGCCACAAAAAGGCATGCCAAAAAGGCATGCCTGTAAATTATATCCTTCTAATGTTAATATTCTTTTGTTTTTAACACTTAACCAATTTTTAACCCATGTCAGAACGGCTGGCCAGATTCACTTAACGACCGTGTTACTAACTTCACAACGGCAGGGATTCACTTCACAACCATGACAAGAAAATTGTCAAATGGGGCAAAACTCACTTAACAAATGTGTTTCACTTAGAAACATAAAGGTTGGGCTCAACTGTGGTCATAAATCGAGGACACATCAATGGAGGTTATCAAGGAGAGACCGGGCAGCCAGTTGTCTGGAATGGGATAGGGCAGTGATGGTGAACCTTTTTGTTGTGGTATGCCGAAAGCATGTGTGTGCTGGTACCCCTGCGCATGCATGCAAAACATCCCCGCCCCCTTACCTGCAATGCGCATACATGCGCCTCCCAGCTGATTTTTGGTCCATTTGAGGCCTTTTTCAGCCACCCTGAGGGAAACCTCTGCAGCCCCAGGAGGCCAAAAAACGGGCCTTCCAGAAATACCAGAAGTGTCCAGAGGGCCTCTGGAGCCAAGGGAAGGCCATTTTCATCCTCCTGGGGACTCGAGGGAAGCCTCTAGAGCAGTGATGGTGAACCTTTTTGTTGTGGTGTGCCGAAAGCGCATGTGTGCGATAGTGCGATGTATGTGCATGCCAGCACCCACAATGCAATGTGCCCCACTCCCCTGCACATGCGCACACAACAGTTCCCTGCTGCCTTATTACCTGTACTGCACATGCACGTGCCTCCAAGCTGATTTTTGGCCCGTTTGAGGCCTTTTTCAGCCTCCCAAAGGCTCGAGGGAAGCCTTTGCAGCCTCAGGAGGCCAAAAAGCCCGGGCCTTCCGGAAATACCAGAAGTGTCCATTTTCAGCCTCCAGAAGACCTCAGGAGCCGAGGGGAGGCTGTTTTCGCCCTCCTGGGAGCTCGAGGGAAGCCTCTGCAGCCTTTGGAGGCCGAAAAATGGGCCAAAAATCATCTGGGAGGTGCATGCATACATAGTGCATGTAAGTCTGGCTGAGGCTTGTGTGCCTGCACAAATGGCTCTGCGTGCCACCTGTGGTAAGTGTGCCATAGGCTTGCTATCACGGCACTAGAGCCTCAGGAGGCTGAAACTGGCCTGTTTTGTCACTTCCGGTATTTCCGAAGGCCCATTTTTCAGCCTCCCGAGGCTTCAGAGGCTCCCTCGAGCCTCCAGGAGAGCGAAAACGGCCTCAAACATGCCGAAAATCAGCTGGAAGGTAAGCACATATGCAGTGCAGGTAAGTTTGTCTGGGGCTTGCGTGCCCGCACAAATGGCTCTGCATGCCACCTGTGGCAAGCATGCCATAGGTTCGTCATCGCAGGGATAGGATCTCCTGCTTGGGCAGGGGGTTGGACTAGAAGACCTCCAAGGTCCCCTTCCAGTTAAATTCTGATTGACTGATTTGACTACCTGTAATAGATTTTTTTTTTGGGGAAAAAAAAAANTCTGATTGACTGATTTGACTACCTGTAATAGATTTTTTTTTGGGGAAAAAAAAAACATAACAACAAATGCCCCAGACCTTGTGGTGTATAAGCATACAGATATGGAACTGACATTGGTTGGAAATAAGCCAATCGGTGCATCTCACTTTCATAGTTGGGTATCAACCAAGGGGCGGAGCTATGGGCTGAATGGGCGGAGCTTAACAACAACAACACCTGCCCAGAAATCTTTTGTTTCCCCTTTCATCTTGGCCCAGCCCTGCCTTGCCCAGCTCAACAATTGTGTAGTGCTGGAAAACCTCCAACAACATATATTTGTCCTAAAGGAACTTACTCTGTTCCTCATTTGTTTTTGTCCCTTCTGAGAAGGAAAGGCAAACATTTGCTTCGGTTTCTAAATTCTGGCACCTACTTTTGCCAAACCAATGATTACCGTATTGCTTCTGGAAGAGCCTCAGCGGCTGGATTCTGCCAAACTAGGTGGCAGCGGTGGTGGGATTCAAAGTTTTTTTACCACTGGTTCTGTGGGCGTGGTGTGGCTGGCGTGTCTTGGCGGGTGTGGCAGGGGAAGGAGACTGCAAAATCCCTATTCCAGTGGTGGGATTCAAATTTTTTTACTCCAGGTTCTGTGTGATTGTGGCTAGGTGGGCGTGGCCATGTGACTGGGTGGGCGTGGCTTTTTTTGCAGCCAACCCCCCACACTCATTTTGGGGGCCTTCTGGGCCTCAGAAGAGCCTCTAGAGGGGGCATTTTTGCACCCCTAAGGCTCTTCTGAGGCTCAGGAAGGCAAAAAATGGAGAGGGAGGCTGAGCCATGTTTTGCCTTCCTGGGCCTCAGCCAGGGGAATCCCGGCACAGCTGATCGTATGTGCTGCTGATTGTCGGGAGGGGAAAAAAAAAAAGAAACACCTCAGGCGAACGTCAGGCAGGCGGGGTGAGCGAGCATCTGGAGGGAAGGCGAACGGGTCGGGTGCGTGGACAGCCAGAACTTACTACCGGTTTGGCGACCCACGCCAAATCCTTGCTACCGGTTCAGTTGATCCGGTGTGAACCGGCTCAATACCACCACCACTGGTCTCCGTGGTCATGTGGCCAGCACAACTAAACGCCAAAGGGCCCACGGAACGCGACATTACCTTCCCATCAAAAAAATCCCTATTTTTCCTACTTGCATTTTTACTTGGGTTCGAACTGCTAGGTTGGCAGAAGCTGGGACAAGGAACGGGAGCTCATTCCGTGACATGGCACTAGGGATTTGAACCGCTGAACTGCCAACCTTTCTGATCGACAAGCTCAGCGCCCTAGCCACTGAGCCACCGCGTCCCTAAACAATAAACAAGATATATTTATACATTTCAGAAAAAGAGGGGGTTGGGGTGTGGGGAAAAGCATGC
Organism: Laticauda laticaudata; assembly: GCA_004320025.1. Lineage (NCBI taxonomy): Eukaryota > Metazoa > Chordata > Lepidosauria > Squamata > Elapidae > Laticauda > Laticauda laticaudata. Next base: position 5,231 of record BHFT01029687.1, read on the forward strand.
CTACATTTCGGGTGTGTTAAATTTGTTCCACTTTCAATTTCCAAATGTTGGGGGATGCTCAAAAGTTGTGACATGCCTTGGGGATTGCAAAGGTATTTTGGTTACTTTCATATAATCTAGATTACGCTTGGTAACAGTCACTACATAAGTGTCATAACTTTTGAACATTTTGCTTGTTTCAAACATTCCATGTGTAATAATCTGGGGTCATTTCCTGCCCTTCCTATTTCTCAATAAGAAGGCTGTTGCACATCTCGCAAACTCTTTTGGCACCCTGTGAAAGGGAGGGGAGGGTCATTTATGGATCTTACCCAGTGGTGGGATGCTGCCGGTTTGCACCGGTTCTCCCAAACTGGTAGCACCGATGAGTAGTTCACCCCGCCCTTCTCTGTGCTTTATTTCCTTGTTTTTGAGCTCAACTGATTTGAGTGGCAGACTGGATTGCTGCACCTCCGCTGTTTTACTCACCATCAGTGAATACAAGGTCAATTTTTGAAGCTTAAAATTGGTGGTTGATGAACGTTGCGCACATGAAGCGTGCTCTCATAGAACCGGTAGTATAAAAAGGGTGAATCCCACCACTGATCCTATCCCTTGTTGTGGTTCACCAGCAGCAGGTGCGGACAGCTGAGGTCTCTGACAGCAAGGACTTGGACGAGGGTCCTGCGTGTGATGCAGGGATGGGGCCAGGGCTATCGGAAAGTGGGGCGCTGCTTGCAGAGCTTGGAGACTCTAGCAGCAGTGATGCAGAGGACTCCGGGGAACCTGTGCTCAGTGCACGTATGTGCAGGACTGCTTGAAGAAAAGAGCAGCTGAAGTAGCACGGGCAACTCGGGAGTAAGGCTGGAAGGTGATGGCCCCTCCCATAAGGGATAAAAGCCAGCCTTTGGGGTTGGCTTCTTTGCAGGAAGCAAAGAAGTTCTTTCTACTCATGAAGCCCTGCTTACTCCAGTTTGTTTTTTTTGAAACTTCTGGCTTTGGATATTTAACTGCAATTAGCCTTTTGTTCTCGGCAGCCTTTCACAACCTTGAAAGGACTTGTTCTTATCTGGGACAATTCGTTCTGAATGACTCTTGGCTGTGAATGCACACAATTCACAGTGCTGCATCAAAAAGGTTTGCTTTTATACATACTTTGTGTTTGTTTGATCTGAACAAGGCTTGGGTCAGAACATCCCTTCGCCCACCCTCTGGCCCTAAGAATGCAACCTGCGGACATGCTTCAGAAGGTTGGACTTGTGATTGAACGACTTGGGGCAGTGCTTGCAGCTGAAGGCGGGGTACTTTTGATGGGTGCGCTGGTGCTGCAGGAAGGTGGAACGGTGCGTGAAGGTTTTGGGACATTGGTCGCAGTGGTGGGGACGCTCACCTGTGTGGACCCGCTCGTGTTCTTTGACCGAAGCTTCCCACTTAAAGCGCTGGCTGCAGTGGGAGCAGGCGAAGGGCTTCTCCTGGGTGTGGATCCGCAGGTGTTTCACCAGGCAGGAGGTACGCTTAAAGCGCTTGGGACACAAGTGGCAGGGGAAGGGGGCCTCGTCCGAATGCACCTTGCCATGCTTGTCCAAGTCGGCCTGCAGTTTGAAGCATTTCCCGCAGATTCGGCAGCGGAAGGGCCGCCTGGCCGAGTGCACCAGGCGGTGCTTAATGAGGTCAGCACAACGGGTGAAGGTCTTCTCGCAACACTGGCACTGGTAGGGCCGCTCGCCTGTGTGGATGCGCTGGTGCTCCCGGAAATTGAACTGGTGTTTGATGTCCTTCCCGCAGATGTCACAGTGGTGGAGCTCCAGGTCAAGGACAACCACTTGAGGACGCTTCTTCTCTGGCTTCCAAACGGCTTTCTTCCTCCTTTTCCGCAACCGGGTTTTGGGAGGGCTCCTCTGGGGGTCCATGAATTATCTGGAGAAGCGGAACAAAAGGCCACAGCTAGGAGTGGGCTTCAAAAATTTTAGCAAAGGGTTCTCTGCCCAGTTGCTGAGGGGGAGTGGCCATGGTGGGCGTGGCCTAGTCGGCCTCCTGCATCACAGCTGGGGGGGATGTGTTTCACCTCCCGGGCTCCTGAGGCTTTCCTCAAGCCTCCAGGAGGGCAAAAACAGCCTCCCCAGGCTCCGGAGGCTCTTTGGAAGCCGGAAACGGGCCCATTTCTGGCTTTCCCAAACTTCCACCCACCCCGAGCCTCTGCACACACCCTGCACTTACCTGCATCCAAAACGGACCGCGTGAGGACTCCTGGGAGGGGAGGGGCAGGGAGGGGGTGGGGTAGGGCCAGCCAGGAGAGGGATTTGGGGAGTTCTCCAAACTGCACAGAATCTTAACTAGGGGCTCTCCCGAACCCCTGCGAACCCCCAGCAGCCCAGCCCTGGTCATAGCGCCCCGTAAGCCTTTTTTTCATAGATTTCTTACAACCAAAATCTTTTGTGGACTGGATTCACATTATCAGGTACATACTCACCAAAAGCCGTGGGGGTATTCTATCAGTTTGGCCCGGTTCTGCCGAGCCGGTAGCAGCAATGAGCAGCAGAGAACAAACCTGTTCTCTCCACCGCTCTGCTGTTGGGCCCACCTGTCTACCCGGGCTCCCATACTCACCTTTATCCACTGAATTTGAGGCGCAGCTGCTTTGCGCGGCACAGAAGAGTGCCGTGCAGCAGCTACTGAAGTGACCAGGATCATGCAGGCTTGCAGGAGGTGAGGTAGAATGCCTCTGCACCTGCGCAAAGTATGCATTTGGCACACGCATGCACGCAAAGTGTGCACGTGTGCAAAGTGCACCCACCAAGCCACGCCCACCGAACCGGTAGTATAAATATTTGAATTCTACCACTGACCAAAAGTGAGATTCAGTGAATAGGGGTAATCCTTAACTTACAACCATTCATTTAGTGACTGCCCGAAGTTACAACAGCACTGAAAAAAGTGACTTATGACTGCTTTTTTTTGGGGGGGGGGCAACATCTCCATGATCAAGTAATCGAAATCCGGAGGCTCGGCAACTGGCATGTACTTATGATGGTTGCAGTGTCCCGGGGTCACGTGATCCCCTTTTGCAATCTTCTGGCAAGCAAAATCAATGGGGGAAGCCAGATTTGCTTCACAACCGTGTGACTAACTCAATAACTGCAGCGATTCACTTAACAGCTGCGGGAAGAAAGATCGTAAAACAGAGCAAACAGAGCAAAACTCATTCAAGTGTCCTGCTTAGCAATAGAAATTTTGGGCTCAATTGCGATTGTAAGTTGAGGACTACCTGTAAAGGCGTAGCTGGAAGGGGAAACTCACAGATGGCAAACAGCTTGTCTTTGTATGACACAATAAACCTAAGATGACAGAATGCAATTTAGCTAACATCTGCACATCAGAAAAGATAATTAGAATAGAATAGAATAGAATAGAATAGAATAGAACAGAATATATGGAATGGAATAAATAGAGTCGAGTAGAGCAGAGCAGAACAGAACAGAATAGAAATAGAATAGAGTTGGAAGGGACCTTGGAGGTCTTCTAGTCCAACCCCCTGCTTAGGCAGGAAACCCTACACCACTTCAGACTAATGGTTATCCAACATCTTTTTCAAACCTTCCAGTGTTGGAGCACCCCCAACTTTTGGAGGCAAGTCGTTTCACTGGTTAATTTTTCACATTGTCTCCTTAATTCCAGGTTGCTTCTCTCCTTGATAGGTTTCCATCCTTATTGCTTCTTGTCCTGCCTTCAGGGTCTTTGGAGAAGAGCTCGACTCCCTCTTATTTGGGGCAACCCCTGAGATATTGGAACGCTGCTATCATGTCTCCCCTCATCCTTCTTTTCATTCTGCTACACAAGTAATTCCCTCAACACTGTTCAACTATTTATAAAGTCTACGTTACTATTACTGTTAATCTTCTCATCACTCCTTATCACCCATCCCCTCCCACTTGTGACTGTATGACTGTAACTTTGTCGCTTGTAACCTTATGATTTGTGGGTTATCATAGGTTGGACCTTATGATTCTTGACTCTTGACGAATGTATCTTTTCTTTTTATGTACACTGAGAGCATTTGCACCAAGACAGATTCCTTGTGTGTCCAATCACACCTGGCCAATAAAGAATTCTACTATTACTTCTTAACAACTAATTAACAAAATAATTCAGTGTGCCTTTCCACAGCAGCATCATTCAGATTAACAGATTAACAAAGTTGGAAGGGACCTTGTAAGTCATCTAGTCCAACTCCCCACCCAAGCAGGAGACCCCACACCATTTCTGACAAATGGCAGTCCAATCTTTTCTTGAAAGCCTCCAGGGATGAAGCTCCCACAACCTCTGAAGGCAACTTCTGTTCCATGGGTTGATTATTCTGTCAGAAAATGTCTTCTGATTTCTAGGCTGAATCTCTCCTTGATCAGTTTCCATCCATTATTATACATGCCTGGCCTACAGGCAGTTCCCACAACTATTTGTTTAAACAACCATTCAAAATTACAATGGCCCTGAATAAAGTTGACTTACGACAATCATTTGAGGACTACCTGTACATTGATCCCAAGCCTTTTTCATCTGCTCAACAGGTGTAGAAAAAAGAAAGTAGAAGAAGCATGGCCAAATTAGATGCCCAAGGTTTTCCTGATTCAGTCAATTTTTTTTTTTAAGTAGACTATTTGTATCCTGCAGGTTTTTAATCTGATGTTTTGCCAAACTGCCTCCTTTCCCTTCTTGCCCTCGGATACAGTACAGGACTTTCAAAAAAAAAAAAAACCACGCCTCTTGAATATAGGTAGTCCTCAACTTACGAGCACAATTGAGCCCAAAATTTATGTTAATAAGTAAGCATTTGTGAAGTGAGTTTGACCCCATTTTACGATCTTCTTCGTCACGCTTTGTTAAATGAATCACTGCAGTAGTTAAGTTAGTAACATGTTGTTAAATGAATCTGGCTTCCCCAGATTGTCAGAAGGTTAAAAGATACCCCACATCACCCTGGCACACTGCAACCATCCAACTGTGAATCAGTTGCCAAAGCATCTGAATTTTGATCACGTGACCATGGGAGGCTGCAAAGGTTGTAACGTGAAAAGACGGCCGTGTCACTTTTTCAGTGCTGTGTGATTTTGAATGATCACCGAAACTGTTGTAAGTGAGGACTAAATCTTGGATAAGCAAGGGACTCTGGAAACTGCCTGGGAAGGAATCTTTCTAATCCTCTTTTTCCACCCACACACACACTACGTCTATACCCTGCTTTGCTATGAAACTATGTGGTTGGGCTTAGTTTTGGGGAGGAAAATAAGGGGGAAAAAATTCTGCCTACTAGCATCCATCGATATTCATCTGGCTAGCATCCTGTCAGTTTGTGAGGGCTGTTTGGAAACTGAAAAGTATTTGCTGTGTGAAAGAACAGCAAGGAACAGCAAGGAGTCCTGGGCGTAGCTTAGCCACACTGTTCTGTACTAAAGCTGCTTGGTGTTGTAAAACTGAAAACTCCTCTCCTTGCTTGGTGTTTTGCATTTCGAACAGATTTCTTTCAAGTAGGGAGGGAATAGAACTCCTTAGCATCCAGCGTGTTAATAATAATAATATAGGAAATATTAATGCTCTGATGATCATTTAAAAATCCTTTCTTAGTGAGCACCTAGAAGCCAAGAGGAACATATATGCCAAATGTCAAGTTTTGTAGGCTTTACGATTCTGGAGATTTTGTGATGATGTTTGAGTGGTATTTTGCTTTTATATATATAGATTTCAGTTTCATAACTACCATTCATGCCTTGTATCAAAATTTACTTCAGAAACTGATCTACACAACTAACTTCCCTGAAAAGGGGCAACTGAGCCCCTCCAGCATTGTCCATCTTACTACAGAAAGAGATGATGGTCAAAACACAATATTCCATCCCACAATCCCCAAATACTTACCAACTTTCACTTCCAATCCCGCTCCTGAGGCCAAATGGTTACGGGAAATATTCCATTACCTAAAAAAATGAAGAAACCTACATGTAAAGAGAAGGTTTATTGAAGAAATAACGGCTGTGGATCTGTGCTGCAGAAAGAGATGCTAATAATATCCACAATAGTACAGTGGATAATGCATAATATATTAGTTGTTCTCTTGCAATTGAGTGGGTCGCCATTAACATTATGTGCATATCTCACTATGCTGCAGCCATTTCTCAAATCTTGGAATTCTGGGAGATGAAGACCGCACAACTTTAGGTTGTCAAAGTTGAGAAACATGCACTAAATCAGTGGCCCCCAACCTTTTGGACGTTAGGGACTGGTTCTATGGAGAGGTTTTCCGTGGACCGGGGTGGGTGGGTGAGCGTGGTTTCGTGTGCTGCCTGCATCTTGTAAATGGGGCTTTGCTTGTTTACATGGCAGGGGTGGGGTTCAAATTTTTTTACCACCAGTCGTGGGGCGTGACTTGGTGGGTGTGGCAGGGGAAGGAGACTGCAAAATCCTCATTCTCTCCGCACCCACTAACCTGCTTTCCAGCTCCGTTCTCCTGTGCAGGGCAACCAAAGAAGACCCAGCCAATCAGCAGGGACTCAATGGGAAGCAGAGAAGAAATGGCGGTGGGGCCAGTCAGAGGTGGGATTTGCCGGTTCTCCAAACTACTCAAAATTTCAGCTACCGATTCTCCAGAACTGGTCAGAACCTGCTGAATACCACCTTCGTTGCGTGGCACGATTTTCAGCATGCCACGGACCAGTGATTGGGGACCCCCAGCACTAGATTATCTTTCCTCATTTCTTCCATTTAATGTCTTTGATTTTATCATTTTTTTGTGCTTTCTCCAAAATGGAAGAACACAATACGGTATTCACACGTGCTGGGGGGGTGGAAATATCCATAGAGAGGAAATGAGAACTCAAAATCCCAATCTCCTCTGAACTCCACAAAAAGTTGGAGAAAGAGGGACAAAGGGCCAATAAGGTGGAGAAAAAGGAAGGAGATAAATGATTGGCTGGGGGAGCCAGCTTGGAAAAGACGGGCGGAAACACGAGTGCGAGGAGGTGGCTGATAGGCTTAAAAGGTGAAATAGGCATGTCCTATCTTTGAAACAGATTAGAAAGTTGAGAAACAGTGTCCTTATAGAGCAGGGGTCTTCAAACTTGACTGCTTTAAGACTTGTGGACTTCAACTCCCAGAATTCCTCCTCCAGTCATATTAGCTCAGGAATTCTGGGAGTTGAAGTCCACAAATCTTAAACTTGCCAAGTTTGAAGACCTTTGTTATAGAGATAAACAGAAGATCATTAAAAGACACCTTAGGGATGCACAATAATTGATTCGGCTGTATTTCTATTAGCTATTGATTAAATCAGGGGTTCCCAAACTCCCGGGCCGGGGTCTGTTCACAATCAGGCTGCGGAAGCAGTAGGCATGCGTGCATGCGTGCATGCAATTCCACTTACAAGCGCAGTGGGCAGCTCCATTCATGAGAACGGCAGGCTTGGATGTGTTAACATTAATTACATCAAACAGGAAATCGCATGTGTCTGAAGAATCAATATTTATGTCCACAGAAAGTCCCTAATAGTTTGCCTTTCACGTGTGACACTTAATAATGGCCTTTACTGAAAACATGCATCCTAAATTTGACTTCATTCACAAACAAACAAAGTTTATGCCCTTCAGGGCACCACATGATGAAAGAAGACACTTAGTTCCCTCTTCAGCACTGGAAAGAAAGGGGGTTTCCTTCCCAGGCTTGTAAATATTTCCTTACAGAAATAAACCGTTGCTTCCAACCAAGTAAGATTCATTTTATAAAATTTTCAACCAAAGCTTAAAGTAATCATTGCAGCATGAATTCTCGCAGGAACTTAAAATTCTGCATGCAGAGGTCATTCATTTCATCTATATACGTTGCAGTGTTTCTAGAATTGCTTTGGGTTGTAGCAGAGAAGGATCTTTGTTCTTGGTGGGTTCAGTATCTGCTAATTCACTGACAGAATTAACCCGCCAGAAGGCTGTTCAGTTTTGACATAATGGCCTCTTTGACCCACCGCTGCTAAATAAGGCTAGACTCTTAAATTTCACATTTATTATTAGCTCGATACCCGTGCTTCGCTATGAAATTATGTGATGGGGCTTAGTTTTTGGGGAGGAAAATAAGGGCGGGGGGAGGGGGAAATGTGCCTCTGCCTACCATCATCCATCAGTATTCATCTGGCTAGGGTCCTGTCAGTGTGAGAGAATTGAGGGCTGTTTGGAAACTGAAACANTAGCTCAACTGTTCTGTACTAAAGCTGCTTGGTGTTGTAAAACTGAAACTCCTCTCCTCTGCTTGTGTTTTGCATTTGGAAGAGATTTCTTTTCGGGGGGGAGGGGGAGTAGAACTCCTTAGCATCAGAGCATCTGAATAATAATATATGAAATACTAATGCTCTGGATGGTCATTTTGAAAAATCCTTTCTTACTGAGCACCTAGAAGCCAAGAGGAATTTACGTGCCAAATTTCAAGTTTGTAGGCTTTGCAGTTCTCGAAATTTTGTGATGATGCGTGAGGGGTATTTTGCTTTTATATGTATAGAATAATAATGATGATGATGATGTTTTTTTCTTGTCGCCCATCTCGTTGCAAGGTGAGATGGGAGCCAAAGGACTCTCCCAAAGGGCTCCCTTGACCATTTCTTCCGGGAGGCAGGAGACCGTTGCAGCGTAATCCGCCACCCCAGCGACCTCACCTACTTTCCGGTATCCAGGCACACCAGACGCCGCTCTTCCTCGCTTCGAGACGGCCGCGTCGCTCTCTCAACTCTCGCGAGACGTCCTTCGCAAAGGCAAGCCGACACGGGAAGAGGGTCAAACATAGAGACGGCGAAGCTAGATGGGGAAACGTCGCATTAGATTTTTCCTATGAAATTTCCGGGTTTAAAAACGATAAAAACAGCCTCGAGAGGCTTGATTTCGGAAACGTTTGGACACTTCCGGCAAAGACGGAAACAGGATGTTATCACCTTCCTTGAGGGCATGAAGGGCCACTCTACCTCTTATCTCTTTGGCTGAAACGCTTGGTATGCTCTCAGAATTAGGTGCGTTCCCGCCTCACTTTTAGGTGAAGAATGGCAAGTTTAGAACGCGCCCTTCTTTCCTTCCGTTGAAAATTTTGCTGTTTTTGAAGCTATTCACCAGACAAATCCTTGTCTCGGCGCATATCCATGGCCGGTCTCATGGTTGGCTACCACGAAAAAAACTATAGATGGCGCTCCCGGAAAGGGAGGGAGCGTCGAAAGAGGAAACCCTTACTTAAGATGGCGGTCGAACGGACCTCAGACCACGGGAAACAGTGCCCTCAAGCAAAATGGCGGCCAATGAAAAGAGACGCTCATCCCCCGCGGGTACGGCGGCGGCGGCCGGGACCGTTCAGGGCCGGTCGGCCTTGTCAACGAACGGCGTCGCCGAGGGCGAGGCGGAGTTCCTCCTGCAGTCCGGCGTGACCGACATGGTGCGAGAGGCTCTCCTAAAAGTTCTCGAAGCCCGGCCGGAGAAGCCCGTCGATTTCCTAGCCGGCTATTTCGAGGAGCTGATGCAGAGTAGCCCGGAGGCGGCGACGGAGGCCTTGTCGGACGGCGGAGACCCCCAGCGGCAGCTGCGTCTCGACCGGGCCTTGTGGTATCTGGGCCTGGCTCACCATTCCCACAGGTAGGGGCGAAGAATTCCGCTTGCGAGGGAGAGAACTCCGATCCCCACAATGGAATGGGTCTACCCACGGGCGGTTCTGAGGGAGTCCGCCCGCGAGGCTCATTGGGAAATGTAGTTTTTCTCTAAAGCGGCCCAGTATGGAGGTGTGGGGGACACTGCAAGGAAACAGAAGTAATGGATTGTTCTGGGCCGCATCAAGAACTTTGCATTTTAACTGACGATTTGGGCTAACATGGTTAGGTTTGGTTAACGTTTGGTTAACATGGTTAGGTTTAATTGACGGTTTGGGCTAACATGGGGGCCCCGAGGGCCCTTCTGGAGCCTGGTACACAACAACCCTCCGATGCTGTAGCCAATTTAAATCCTCCATCCGACTAGCCACTCTACTATCAGCTTCATTTTCACAAAAAGCTGGTGCCCTGAATAAAATGTGTTACTCAGAAAAGATGCTACCAGACCCCTCCTGATTATTTTTATTTTTTGCTACCAGCTCTCTCCCTTTCTAGGCATAATAATTATAGTGCATTCATTATAAAACATAATTCACACTGATTAAAACTTTAAAATAAAGTACAGTGTAATGCACGATTAATCATAAGAAAGAATTGCAGTATAAATTACTACATCTTAGTAAATGGGGAAACAGGAAGCATAGTCGGTGACTAAGTATTTTACTTCAATATTCCGAATGCTAAATATTTTGAGTATAAAGAGGGAAATATTACATCTATCACTGAAGACTTAGATGGTTTTCAAGTTGAGACTAAAATTCTTTAAAAAGCGTGAGGAAAAGTGGAGAAAGAAGAGAGAACTTGTGTATTAATAAAGGAAAAATACAGAGTAAAATAACTTGCTTTTGCATCTCATAGGAAAAGCTAAAGATTAGAGTTGGAAGAAATTCAATAGGTTGTGTTAGCCATCATCCAGAAATATTCCCCTTTATCTCATCATTTTAATAAACACCAGTATCCCTCAATCAAATACAGTATTTCATGAACCATGACCAGAGAAGTTCTGTGAATAATATTAATTTTCATTGATAGTCCTCTCTCCAGATAAAATAATTACTAATTTCTTTAATTCTCTGTTTTTTACTTGAGTTACTTTTATTTGAGTTACTTTTAGCCAAAGGCCAAATCATAAGTACGTCTACTCCAAGCATATTTTTCTTGCCACAAAGCAAATGTGATGTGTTTTTCCAGGGCAGCCTCCCATTTATATGTGTAGAAGTAACAACTAAAGCCCATGTCACACTGCACCAACGGATGGAAAGAGGATGTAAAACGGAGAGAAACACTTGCCATCCGTCGTTGGTTAACCGCGATTCATGTCCGTTCTGATGGCTCACTGCCTCTGTTTTTCATCCTCTCTATCGGTCCAGCATCCGTCAACTGAGGTTCCATCCGCTCAAAAGTATTTTGAGCTGGCTCAAAACTTTTTGAGCGGAAAAATGTAATCCAACACGTCCGTTCTGCATCCGCAACGCATACGGGGAACTACCGTTCTACATCCGTCGTCTGTTACGTGTCCGCTATATCCGCTAGGATCCGCTGCGCATCGCGCAACTCAAATCCGCTTCAGGCAGAAAAACAGACACAGGGAGGAAGCGAACGGACGCTAGAATGGACCGTGCAGCGTTAGTACACGGACGGAGAAAGGGATGAAAGCGATGCAGCTCGCAAAGAAAGCATTTAAAACGGAAAAAACATTCGCAGAGGGGACCTATCTCGATATTTAGGTGTCTAGAGGATGCAAAAGGACACCTAGTGGAAAACCTATATTTCTATAAAAGGGGGAGGAACTCACCTGGATGCACACTTTCAGTCAGCAGCCCTGCTATGCAGACCTCTGCAGCCTTCATCTGCCTCTTGCTCTCCACAGCATCCAGTCATCTCCACGCATGGATCGTCACATACTCCTTTTGTTAGCCACCATCGTTCTGCAACAGTGCGAAGCCATCTACAGGCTCTTTCAACTGTTCTGCGGGAAGAAAAGGAGGCGGCCAAGAAGTGTCTGGGTCCGAAGATGGATCGGGAGAAGACCAGAGTACGGACTGTATAACAAGCTGATGGTGGAGCTGAGGAACGGAAGACCCTCGTGTATTCCAGCAACTTCATGAGGATGCCTCCAGCCATGTTTGACGAAAGTTGTGGAGCGGCTGAAGACCAGGTTGACCAAGCAGAGCACCAACTTCCAGCCAGCCTGAACCCTGGCTCAAGGTGGCACTGACTCTGGCGCCAACCTGGCCTCCGGGACAACCTACAGGAGCATACAGTACGGCTGGAGGGTGCCACACAACACCATCAGCATTGTGGTCAGAGAAGTGGTGCAGCCGCATCATCGAAGAATACAAGGAGGAGCTCCTCCAGTGCCCCTCCACTGAAGAAGGCTGGAAGAAAGTTGCAGAGAAGTGGTATCAGAAAGTGGAACTTCCCCACACCGTTGGAGCCATAAGATGGAAGCACGTGGCCTGCAAAGCTCCAGCCAAGTTGGGGTCCACTTATTTCAACTACAAGGGCTTCTTCAGCATTCATGCCTCTTCGCCATGGTCAATGCTGACTACAAGTTCATGTACATCGATGCTTTCAGACAACAGCTCATCTTCAGATGCCCAGGTATACAACGCGCAGTCATCTCAAGGATGGGCTAGAACGCAACCTCATTGTGGGCTTCCCAGATCCAGACCCCCTGCCCAACGACACGCAAGATGTGCCCCTACTTCATCGTGGGGGATGACGCCTTCTCCCTCACAACCTACCTCATGAAGCCTACACCTCCAAATGCCTCACCGTGAAGAGAGGATCTTCAACTACAGGCTGTCCAGGGCAAGGCGGGTGGTGGAGAACGCCTTTGGCATCCTGGCCCACAGGTTCCAGGTACTTCTCACACCATGCAGCATCGCCAGAGACCGTGAGGAGGATCGTGGAAGCTTGCTGCATCCTGCACAATCTCATGTGCACCCGCTAACCCAGTTCTTGCAGAACAGGCTCATGGACCTCCCAACAAGGCAATGGGCGACATGGAGCCTGGGGAATGGAGGCAAGGGCGAAACCTGATAGACACTAATGATGTGCAAGGCCCCAACAGAGCTTCACGTGAAGGGAAGAAGCAGCGCAACCTGCGGAGACACTGGGCAAACAGCTGGAGCAGTGGAGTGGCAAAGACAGGATGATAGATGCTTAATGGATGCTTCCTTCAGCCTGTCTCACCACCACGGATGAGATTGGGCCATGTATGTTGGGTGGGCCTACAATGAACAGGGCATTTAATAAAGAGTTGTGTTTATGTTGACATGTGTGGATAATGAAGGGCCATAGGTGTGGCAACTGGGAGGGTGGACCATACAGTCCATACAGACCATACAGATAGGTTATTCTATCCACAGCTATTACCCATCCCAAAGGTATCCCTGCCCATCCACAAGGTATCCCTGCCCACCCACTGCTATCCTTACCTCCACAAAAGCATGCACAAGCAGTCACTCTGAGGCGTGCCCATAGTTCTCAGGGGTGAAGGGTCCAGGTGCTGTGGAGGTGCTGCTGCTGGAGTGCTGGTCTGAAGCGCCACTGGAGTGCCTGTCCCCGAGAGGACAACAGAGGACAGTGTGTTGAGGAAGCTCTCAGACAGCTGCTAGCCCGTGTGTTGAGAGCCCCTTCTCCATGATATGGGGTGTCAGCCCCAATACTGATGACAGATGTACTGAGGCCGGGCTTGGCTGTGGGTGGAGAAGGAGCAGTGTAGTGGGGCTGTCTGGTCTGCAGCTGGTGAGGACTGGAGTGGGTGGCATCGGTGGCGTGGGTGGCATCAGTGGCACCGGTGGCATCCAATGTGCCTGGACTGGGAAGGGTTGCCTGTGCTGCTGGACCTCCTGGTAGCCGTAGCCTTGGTAGGATAGGGCCTGTGGAAAGCCTTGGAAGGGCAGATACATCACCTGGGGTGGAGCAGCAGGCCTGGACTAGGTGGAGCAGGTTCATCTTGGTTGGAGGTTTGTGAAGAAGATCGGTGATCCTGTCCTTCACCACCTGGTACTGGGGTTCCAAATGTTCATGAGGGTCTGGTTGACATAGGTGAGGAAGGGCTTGCGGTTAGAGAATGGGGCGTCGGTGTGTACCAGCTGAGAGAGGAGATCTACGCTGCTCCTGATGGTGTCCTCTGATCTCCAGCAGGACAGTGTGGCTCTGCCCCTCCAGTCTGACTCTCTGCTTTCTGTGGAGGTGGAGCTGGGGTGGATGCGGGTTGGGCTCTGGTGGAAGTGCCGTCTCCTTTCTCCACCTGCGTCAGGGGGGTCCTCCACGCGCTCCGCCACGGGTAGTGCAGCTGTCGGGGGGGGTCTCCATCGTGGCACGCTCCACAGATACCTGCCTGGACACAGGAGCTGACTCTCTGCACAGAAGAGGACTGGCTCTCAGCAGGCTGCCTGAGAGAGAGGGTTGTAAGAGGGGCTGCTCCTCGGTGGCGGATCTCACCCTCCAAGAACTGCACTTGGCCATCACGTAGGTCTTGGTCCGTCATCTCATTTCTTGAGATGCAGCTTCTCGTACCAGGTGTGCATGTGCTTCCACCATCCAAGGAGCACCTCCGAAGTGTAGCCAGGCTCTCCGCCTTCTCTCTCCAAGCAGCCTGCTTCCTTTTGGTGTCGCAATAGAGCCTGTGTCCCTTCCGCCATAGATACTCGTTCTCCCTCAGACACTCTAGCACCTCCTCCTCATGTTCCTCTTCTATGTTGTATTGCCTCCTTCCATTCATCGCGTCTGCCTCTTCCTCCCTTTGGCAGGGCCCATATGGGCCCTCATCAGAGGGCTTCGAGGTTGTAAGAGCTGCTCCTCCACACCACCACCACCACCAGCAGCAGCAGCAGCAACAACAGTAAGCAGCAAAAGCAGGACCAGCAGCAGCACCAGCAGGACCAGGAGCAGCGCCAGCAGAGTAAGCACCGGCAGAAGCACCAGCACCAGGAGCAGCGCCAGCAGAAGCCCAGCCCAGAAGAGTGAGCCCGAGCAGCAGAAGCCCCAGCAGAAGCAGAGTGAGGGCCAGGGGTGGGAGGGTGGCCCTGTCCCTCTTGCCAGGGCTGGCAGCAGATGGCAGAGGCTTCCGTTTCTTCCCCATGGTTGTTGGGTTGCTGGCTGGCTGGAGAGCTGTGTCTGGAAGCAGGTCTTTCCTCTGAATGGTGACCTGCTTGGGAGCTGCTTCCCTTTATATCCGCGGGGCTGATGCAATGCATCCTCCCGCATGCACAGTGAACACTAGGCATCCGTAGGCTTCAGCTCTGCATTCCGCTTCATCCGCTCGGCGTCCGCTCTTTCCGTTCCGCGTCCATTTTGCTGCGCTTCCCGGAAGCCTTGCGGATGTGCCATCCGCTTCCATCCGCTAGGCTTCCGTGGAGCATCTGCTTTCCATCCGCTCTGCGTCCTCCCCCCGTCCGTTCCTTTCCATGTTCCGCTCTGGTTATGCAAATTTTTGCCCCTTTTGAGAGCGGATAACAACAGATGGAACATTTTTCTTGTCCGCTGGGTCCTTTTTACAAACGTTTTGCATCCGTCGGCTAGTGTGACAGGGCCTTTACATAATTCTACCATATGTTAATGTATGAATAAAGCAAATTCTGTCAGCTGACATGTATGTTAGTTGTCTCATAAAGTAAGCATAAGCTTTATTGGCAAGTCTCTGGGGTGTGTATACACACGCATGCAGGTAGTCCTCAACAAGCACAATTGGGACCAGAATTTCCACTGCTAAGTACAGCTGTTGTTGAGGGAGTTGTGTCTGATATGACCTTTTTGCAATGGTTGTTAAATGAATCACTCCAATTGTTAAAGAAAATCATACAATAGTTCAGCAAATATGGCTTTTCCCATTAATTTTGCTTGTCGAAAATCAAATGAGAAGATCGCAAATGGTGTTGTCTCAAGTGCATACTAGTTTCCCAAATTTTGATCACATGATTGTGAGGAAGCTGCAAAGGTTGTATATGTGAGGACTGGCTGTAAGTCACTTTTTTCAGTGTTGTGGTAACTTCGAATGATCACTAAACAAATGGTTGTAAGTCAAGGACTACCTGTATGACATTTCCTAGGTCGAAATATAGAAATATTTTGCCAATGCTTCATCCTAATAACGGTGGTTGTTTGAAATTGATTAGAATAATTGACACCTAGAAAAGCTCAGCAAAACTAATACCATTTTCTAAAATTAAAAGAAAACTAAAATTAAGTTCACAATTTCTTGCTTTCCCAGTCAAAATTAAATTGACCTGCATTAATACAACAATACGGTGGGAGAAAAGCAATAACAATTATACAACTATAAATAACAACTATACAACTTCAAATGTTTTCATCAACAGTGAGCGCTTTAAAATAGTTTCCAACCATTTCAAACTCAAAAACACCTCAATTTGAAACTGAAATATCTCTTATTAGGTACAGAATGCCTATCTGGAATATGTTATGGAAATTTTATTCCAAAACACTGAAAACAGTTATGCATCGGACACACTTTCAGATATCCCAAACCCTTTTTTTTTACTTTTGAATTAGAAATGGCTGACACAAAAAACAGTTAACATACCCCCAAGTAAGTTCTTTAATTCTTTTTTTCTGTTACTTCTAATAAGTTTTTTTTTTACTTCAACAAAGACCCAATATGGAACGCTGATCAATTCAGTCTGTCATTTCTCAAAGTAATACAATACTTCTTGATCCAGCTTTAATGTGATACAGGCCACAGATGTCAAACTCATGTCATCACATGACTTTTCTTCCACTTTGCTAAACTGGACTTGGGCATGGCCCGCAGTCTGCGAGTTTGACAACCCTGATCTAGGCTCTGTTTTAGGGTGGGCATTATGGATCACCAGTTAAAGATGCTGGGCTTATCCCTTGTAAAGCTGACAGCTGAGGTTCAAGACCCAAGTGCCATGCAAAGGAGTGAGCTCCCGTTATTTGCTCCAGCTTCTGCCCACCTAGCAATTCGAAAGTGTGCAAATGTGAGTAGATAAATAGGTACCACTTTGGTGAGAAAGGTAATAATGTTCCATGCACCTCGGTGTGTACTCAACTTACAACAGTTCATTTAGTGACCACTCAAAGTTGTTGCACTGAAGAAAGTGACTTATGACTGTTTTTCACACTTACAACCTTCACAGCATCCCCATGGCCACATGATTGAAACTCAGACCCTTGGCAACTGACTCCTATTTATGAGAGTCGCAGTGTCCCAAAATCACGTGATCCCCATTTGTGACCTTCTGGCAAGGAAAGTCAATGGGGAAGGCAGATTCACTTAACAAACCGTGTTACTAATTTTAACAAATGCAACAATTCACTTAACAACTGTGGCGTGAAAAGCTGTAAAATAGGACAAACTCACATAACAAAGGGTTCACTTAGCAACCTCAATTTTGGGCTCAATTGTGGTTGTAATTTGAGAACTACCTGTAATCATGTTGGCCACATGACCACGGAAAATGTCTTCAGACAACACTGGCTCCTTCAGCTAAGAAATGGAGACAAGCACCATCCCCTAGAGCCAGAAATGACTGAACAGGGGAAAACTTTACCTTGACTAAATAAAATTCCTTAATCAGTTTGGTCCAATGGTTAAAACACCAGGTTAGAAAGTAGGAAACTCAGTTCTAGTCCCGCCTTAGCCATGAAAGCTGGCTTGGTGACTTTAGGCCAATCACCAGGAGACGGAGAGTTCTAGTCCTGCCTTAGCCATGAAAGTCAGCTGAGTGCCCCACCTTGTTGTGGGGAAAATAGGAGGGGGAAGACATGCTGGAAATATTCATCACCTTGAGTTATTTGTAAAAGTGCAGTGCAAATAAATAAGTGTGTGGTGTGTGTGAGAGAGATATTTTGGACATGATGGGCTGCTGACAGGAAGGCACTTGGAACTGTGAGATGGCTCCAAACCTGCAGGTAGGTAGGTAGGTAGGTAGGTAGGGAGAAAAGAAAGAAAGAAAGAAAAGAAAGAAAGAAAGAAAGAAAGAAAGAAAGAAAGAAAGAAAGAAAGAAAGAAAGAAAGAAAGAAAGAAAGAAAAAGATCTCTCTGTCTTTCTGTCTTTCATTTTGGAGCTATCTCACAGTTCCAAGTGCCTTCCAAAACCACAGCAGCCCATCATGTCCAACCCCCCCCCCCCNACCATCCCTTAATATTGTTAATTCCCCCCCCCTCCCCTCCTCTTCCATTAGGACGGCCTTTAACAACAATGTCCACTCCGCCTATGACGCTCTCAGTGCTGGGGCCAAGGGCAAGAAACCCGGTGTGGACGGGAAGACCTACAGCGAGCTCCTGCGGCTGCTGTGCCAAGAGAGGGCCACCTCCGACGAGACCCTGCAGCCCCTCCTGCAGAAGGTCTCATGCCGAGACCATGAAGCAGTGCCCTTCGACATCTTCCGCTACGGCCTCCTCACCTGCCTGATCCTCCTGGATTTCCTGGCCAAGGCTGACAGTCTCTACGACACTCTCGATGACGGCTCGGATGCCGCCGACAGAAGGGTCTGCACGGCTGTCTTGGGCACCCTGGAAGATGCCCTTCACGTAACCGATGCCTCTCCTCCCATCCGGTGCTTGGAAGCCGGATCCAAGCTCAGGCCAGACTGCTTGGCGATGGTGATGGACCAGGCGCTGTTGGAGAGGAAAGCCAGCACGGCTATGAAGAAGGACAAGTTCCTCAAGAGGGCTGCGTCCATCTTTGTAACAAAAGTGAAGTCCGTTCACTAAACGGGGCAGGGAGCGGCGTGATTCTTCTCTCTGGCTTTCCTGAGTGGCAGAAAATCTATGATGCTACAGGGTGCAAATGGACACGGACAAAGGGGGATTCCCCCAGAATCGGTTTGCTTAGAGTTTGCCCCTCTAAGGCAGGGGTGGTGAATTATGGCTCCTTTAGGACCTGTGGACTTCAACTCCCAGAATTCCTCAGCCAGCAAAGCTTTGCTGGCTGAGGAATTCTGGGAGTTGAAGTTCACAAGTCTTAAAGTTGCCAAGATTGGAGAGCCCTGGACTGGAAGATCTTCAGGGTCCCTTCTAATTCTGTTATATTCTTTTAAGTTCTAGCCAAACGAGTACACAGTCTATTTAACCATCTCCAAGCCATCCACTCTTCCTCCAAACCTCCAGGCAACTCAAGTGGCTCTATCCCATTTTGAAGCTGACTTGGTTACCAATGTGTTTCTGACTGCGACATAAGGGGCTGGTTATAACATCAAAAGTCCCTAAAGAATTTGAGGAACTGGCTATCTAACAATAATTTGAGGAACTGGCCCTTTACAAGCTGACAGGGTCTGCATGTTCCAGGCTCTTTCTATTAAATAATATCATTTTTCAGGACCCCAGAAGTGTGTCTTTTCTGTCATGGTCCCTTGGATGAGGTTATCCGAGATCCATCCATATGATTTTCCAGAAAATGTAATTTTTTTCTTCTCCCACACCATGCGCTAGAAGTGACTGGAGCAGCCCCTGGAGGTTATTAGTATATATTCTTGTATTGTTTTGTCCCTTTTTTTCTAATGTACGGGGTTTTTGTTTTGTATCATTCCTATTTATATATTTTTAAAATTCTGTTCGTTGTATGGGAGTCACCCAGAATCATTCTGGAATCAGGTAGCATCAAATTGAATAAAATAAATAAATCTGTTATCATATACACAAAGACAGAATCCTCAGTTCTATGGTAGTATTTTCACCAACATCTACCTTATCCAGATTTTGGGCTGAGAGGGAGGAGCTGGCCCAACGTCAGCGAATGGGGTTTCTGTGGCTGGGGGTGGACTTGAACCCAAGTCTTGCCACTCCTACTCCAACTTTCCTGCTACATCTTATTGGTTCTTAGGTTTAGAGGGAGGGATTTAGCCCAAAGCCAGCCAGTGAGCTTCTGTGCCTGAGAGGAGACTAGTACTCAGGTCTTTCCATTCCTTGGCTAGCCACTGAATAAAGTGGATTGCTTGAAAATGGCAAATGTCAAGTTGGTTTAAAAAAAATATGGCGGCATTTGATTTGATTTGATTTTAAAAGCCATAGTAGAAATCGTTTCCTTTTCACTGGAAAAGTATAGTTTTTTTTTATCCTCTAGTCTAGACTTTTCTAAGCTTCAAGATTTCAGTGCATACAGAAGCAGAATTACTTAATTTTCTTTAGTCTTCCCCCACGCCAAATTATATTCCTGCCTGCAGCTTAAAATTTCCCCTGCTTAATTAAGATTTTGGGGTGACTCATCCTTGGTTCATCCTTTGGCCAGACACATCTTACATATATTCTGAGCTCTTGATCAAACAAAAGTTTTTATCTAGTCCAAACAGTCATGGACGATATTCAGTGTCTCAGTTTGGTAAAACCCTGGTTTTTTTTTTCCTCCAACATTTTTTCTCAGCATTCCTTACTCCTCTGAAGCCTGTTTAATCTTTTTCTTCAGTTGGAAAAAGTTTGTAGACTAGCTGGCAATGGGTAAAGTGTCCATCACAAAAACTTTAAAACGGAGATCTCCAAACTTGGCAACTTTAAGACTTGTGGACTTCAACTCCCGGAATTCCTCAGCCAGCTATTTTGGAAGTTGAAGTCCACATGTCTTAAAGTTGCCAAGTTTGGCGATCTCTGTGATGTGAAAAGGAATGAGACTGAAATGAAAGGAGATATGAGCAAATTCAGTTTTCAGGAACTTCATCTTTTTCACTCGCTGGCTGCCTTTAGATCTGGATTAGTTTAGTTTTAGTTTACTTTATTGTCATCGCACCTCATACAACGAAATCAAACACCATCTTCAGCGCACATCATGACCCTGAAAATAAACACAAACACACATCCTTCACCCTTCATACACTGAACCGGAAACCCCCGACACCACACCAACACTGCACTATACAGCAGAATTCAAAAGAGCTACTGCCCTGGAATAGAAGCTGTTTTTCAGCTTATTTGTCCTTGTTTTTATTATTCTGTACTGTCTGCCAGGTGGTAATAGTTCAAAAAAAAGGGTGCCTAGGATGAGATGGATCTTTGAGAATGTTTTAAATTTTTTTGAGGCAGCTGGGGCCATAAAGCTCTTTCAAAGAGGGGAGAGGGCAACCAATGAACTCCTGGGCAATGACATTAACCCTCTGGAGCTCTTTCCTATCTGCCACTGTGCAACTGGCAAACCATACAGAGGTGCACTAAGTTAAGATACTCTCTATGGTGTAGCGGTAGAAAGTCACCACTTTTCCATTCAGTTGTTTCCTGAGTAGTCTCAGGTCGTATAATCTCTGCTGGGCCCTTTTGACCAGTGCTGCAATGTGGGCATCCCAGGTCAGGTCCTCTTTTAGGGTAACATCTTAAAACTAGCCACTTGCTCCACTCGGTCTCCATTGATAAGCAAGGGCTTATCTCTGAACTACTGCTGAGCTTAGGGCAGTAATGGCGAACCTTTTTCACATTGCATGCCAAAAGTGCATGCATGCCTGCACCCATGATGCGATGCATGCATGACTCCCCCGCCCATGCGTGCGTGACTCCCTGCGCACGGGACTCTACATGCACACACAACCCCCCTGCACACTGCAGGCTCTGCGCATGCACACGCATCTCCCATGTGCGCATCTCCCGCTGCGCATGTGCAGCAGATACCTGACAATCAGCTGGCTGGTGGGAGTTGCGCGCATGCATGCACAGTGGGACTCTTCCAGGCAACCTCTCGCATGCTGGCAGAAGTAGCCCTGCATGCCACTTCCAGCATGTGTGCCATAGGTTCGCCATCACAGGCTTAGGACATTGTGCAACCCTCCTAAGTGGGATAAGGCGGTTGTTAAATGAATCCGCCTTTACAATCCGCTTGCAGAAAGTCACAAAAGCTGATCCCATGACCCCCGGGATACTACACTCATCAGAAATGCATGCCAGTTCCCAGGCATCTGAATTTTGATCATGTGATGAATCAAATCACAGGGTGTGACGGTCACGTGAAAAAATCCTTTTTCTCAGTGCCATTTTAACTTCACGTGGTCACTAAATGAATGATAACCCTTTATACCTGTATAAAGGCAGTGATTTTAAAGATGGAAAAGGCTCAGTATCTATGGAGATTCTCAGCCATCCAGGGCATGCTTATCCCAAAAAGTGCTTTTCTCCTAAACTGCCTTGATTTTTCTTGAAGACGTTTCATTGCTCAAGAAGCGTGTTGGATGAAAAATGAAAGTTCCCCCCCAAAATCAAGAACATTTGGGAAAAGCTTAGCACAGTGGTTTTCAACCTGTGGTCAGCCAGTCCCTGGGGGACTGCAATGTTAGACTTGAAGAAAAGTTATGCTTTAAATCTTGAATTGTTTTTTGGGGGTAGCTCCGTGGTCATGGTCCAAAAAAGGTATTGCAAGGGGGTCTGTGGTGAAGAAAATGCTGAGAACCACTGGCTTAGCACACTTTGGAGGCAATCTGAAAGGTGCCTTTATTTCAAGAGGCAACTGGACTTTCTTGGTTTTTCCTTGAAGACGTTTCCCTTCTCATTCAGGAAGCTTCCTCAGCTCTGACTGGATGATGGGGAATGGAAGGATTTATACTCCTTGCAATCATTTGGTCATTTGCACTCTTTTAGAGAGTGTGGAGGCCACTTGGAGGTTTGTCTGTGTCCTCAGTCTGAGCAGAAGTTGGGACTACAAATACACCATCCAGTCAGAATTGAAGAAGCTTCTTGGATGAGAAGCAAAACTTCTTCCCAAAAAACAACAATGTACAGTTGCTTCCTGAAAAAACACCTTTGGGATCCTAACCCAACTCCATAGACTTTTAGCTCTGCGCTTTTGAGATGAACACTCTTCGAATGGTGGAATATGAACAGATTTCCAGAAAAACTGCAGACTACAAGGAACTATTTGCACTTCAGTTTGAGATGCAGACAACACAGGCTCATTCCCAACAGCCTGCATCTGTCTTCAACAGGGAAGGGAAACATCCTGCAACCAAGAAGGCTCCACACCCATTTGAACTAGGCAGGTGACCCTGAGGACACAGATAAACCTCCAAGTGGCCTCAACTACTCTCTAAAAAGATGCAAATGACCAGCTGTGTCTGCAAGGAGTATAAATCCTTCCCTTCCCCACAATCCTGTCAGACCTGAAGAAGCTCCTTGGATGAGAAACCAAACGTCTTCAAAAGAAAAATCAGAAAGTTCAAAAGAAAAATCAGAAAGTCCAATTGCCTGTTGAAAAAAGCACCTTTGAGACAACCACGACCTGGATGGCTGAGAATCTCCATAGACATTTAAGAGAGCAACAAAGTGTTTTGTCTCATATTTCACAAGAAGAGTTCTCCACTCCTCTCTCTACTCGTTGCACAATACCTTATGCCACCAGACTTGAAATTCTAGACCTAGACAACCTAGAACTACGCCACCTCCGGTCCAATCTAAATATAGTATATAAAATCATACATTGCAATGTCCTACCTGTCAATGAATACTTCAGCTTCAACCATAACAACACAAGAGCAAACAATAGATACAAACTCAAGGTTAATCGCACCACACTTGATTACAGGAAATACGACTTCAGCAACAATGTCTGGACTGACTCTCTGGTTTCTTCCCCAAACCCCAAAAACTTTAACCTTAAGACTGTCTGCTATCGACCTCACCCCTTTCCTAAGAGGTCTGTAGAGGGCATGCATAAGTGCAACAACCGTCCCTGTCCTATTGTTTCTTTTTATTGTTTCTTCTTATTTTTCTTATATGTATCCATTTTATGTATTCACAACTATGTTTATACTTCTACCTATTGTCTTATAATCGCTTGACAAAATAAATAAAATAAAATAAATAAATAAAAACAAGCATAGACCTAAACTGTGAATAGGCCACCGGGGGTCAGGAAAATGCGGTAAAGTCAGCCGATCTTCGCGTGAAATGCACCAACGCAGAGGCACAAGGTGCGATGACGCACAGCAGCTTCCCAGGGCCGGTGAAAAGAGAGAAATGTTGCATTTTTTTTTCCCCTTAATGGCTCCTCAGTTGTCACCTTACTCAGCCTTTTGTGGTGCAAAAAACCACCTACATAAAACAGTTCAGCTGTTCTCACGCGGGTTGGGCGAGCATCGCCAATAGGTCTCCATAATATGACCCAACACATCCTTGAGATACGCTTAGTGCACGCGCGGGACGACACGTGTTTACCGCCCGGTGCTTAAAAAAAAAAAAATCTCAATAAACAAGCCGGACGGTTAATTCCCCAGGCGAGCCAACTTTCTCACGAGGGCGTCTGCATGCTCCGCCCCTGCCCCGCTCGCTGTCGGGAATGGTAGTCCGACACAGCGGCCCTCACGTGGCTACGTGAACGGCACTGTTCTCAAGTTTTGCTGGGAGATGTAGTCCTCTCCACGCCCTCCGGACCGCCCTCTCCAGAAATCCATCTCTCATTGGTGGAGGAAGGCGGGTCTGGCCGCGGTTTTCTCTCCCCTCCCTTCCCCATCAAGAACTACGCATCCCAGAGAGCACCGCGCGCGCGCTCTGTGTTGTCGTGCCGCCGCCTCTCAGTGTGGTGCGGTTGGTTCGTGGCGCTCTTTCGGGTCCGCAGCGCTTCCGTTCTTTCTCCTTTTCTCTGCCCGGCCCGGCGCTGCTTCCCGCCCGCTTCCCCCCCTCCCCTTTCGCGGTCGGCGCATTCACGCGAGACCCCGGCTTCGCTCGAGGCCTACGTCCTTTTATCGCCTCCTCCGTCAGCCGGTGACATGGCGCGGCTGTCTGTGCCCAGCTCGCAGAAGGCCCTTCTGCTGGAGCTGAAAGGGCTTCAGGAGGAGCCCGTGGAGGGCTTCCGAGTCAGCCTGGTGGACGAGGGGGATCTCTACAACTGGGAGGTGGCCATCTTCGGGCCTCCCAATACGCATTACGAGGGTGGCTATTTCAAGGTAAGAAAAGGGGCTGCCTGTGTGTGTGTGTGTGAGAGAGAGAGAGAGTGAGTGACTGGGAGGACACCCTCCTCTGGTGGTCCCTAAATGGGAGGTTGGACTACGACCCCCATCATCCCNTGGGAGGACACCCTCCTCTGGTGGTCCCTAAATGGGAGGTTGGACTACGGCCCCCATCATCCCCAGCCAGGTAAGGCAAACCAGGTAAGAGGCCAAGTCCACACACTTTATTTTGGGATGGTAGAGATTGTGTTGGAGTCAGTGGGCAACTTTCTCTGAAGTAGGGCAAAGAAGAAAGAGGTGAAAAATCCTGGAAGCCCAAAATGGGGAACCAGGAAACAGCTGCCTTCAAAGCATCTCCAAGTGGGCTAATTCAAAAAGGCGAAAACCAGGAAGGTTTTTAAAAAAAATCCCAAAGAGAGGAGGAAAAAAGCATCAGCTGGGGAAAACAGACTGGAAATGTCAGTGTGGAGACCCTTCCAGCTTGGGATACGTGCCTTCCTCCTAGGTTCCACCTGAGCATAGGAGAAAATAGAGGGACTTTCTTCCCAAGTAGACACGTACCAGGCGACAGATCATGCTATAAATCCCTCTGTCTAGAAGTAAACAAATTACCGCAGTCCTGGCTGGGTTCCTGTTGAAGAACTGCCACCAAACTGGGTAGATCAAACCCAGTTCTGAGAAATCCAGCTTCTCGGAATAAATCTTGCCCCGGGGATCTGATTACTTCTGCTAAACAAACATGTGTATGGTTTTGCTGTGGTTACTGCTCATTTTTAGGTTGGGATTTAAATTGGTCCTAAGAAGCATTTTTTCAGAGGCAGGAGGATTTGTTATTGTGTTGTGCAAGCCTTTGGGGTGTTTGTTTTCAGATTATCTGCTAGCTATAGCTCATTTTTATGTTGGATTAAATAGGGGGTGATCCTGATCACACCTTTAAGATCACTTTTCAGATATACAAGGGTTTTTTGGGTGTGTGCATTGGGCAGAATTACTGCACAAGCCTTTTTTGTTTTCCCTTTCTTTTCCGGATTTGTACTTCAGTTTAAAGGAGCCATGGTTATAAAGAATAGCATGAGTGAGCAAGTGTGTGTGTGATTTCATATCGCCATTTCCTGTTTGCCGGGTTGCTTTCCAGATGTGTGGGCTATAGTAGTTACAGAAATGAGAATTGATCCAACATTGAGGAAGACTGAAAAAGCTGTCCCTTTCTGTGTAACAATTTAAATTATTGGAAGAGTCATTTTGGATTACTGCAGCTTCTCCCAAAAAAGCTAGAAATTGAGTAGGATAACCCTTTTCACTTCTTACACTGAGTTTTATTTCTCCTCTGAACACAACTCCTTTGAGAAGCAAATCCCCAACCATTCTTCAATAACAGAAACAAATCTTGGTAATAGATGTTTGGCTACATGTTCTCCCCTTCTAATAAACAAACAATTTTTTTGGGGGGGAAAGAACATTGTCATATGTCTTCAAAATAATGAATTGGTGAATTTATTATTGTGAATTGATGGGACTTTTCTTGTACAGCTTTAATATGGATATTTATTGTTTTTAGATCTTGTTTATGGTTTTACTGTTAGCCATCTTGAATGTGGGCTTGCTCTGAAACCTGTTTTCAGGATTTTTCCACTCTGTATAAAATTTCAACCCTTTGTTTCCCATAAAGCAGTATTAGGTTTTCATACCATTTTATGCATAATTTTGAATTCCTTTAGAGGAACCCGAATGACAGGATCTGATTACTTCAAATTAAATTAAGGGTTTTTAAAAACAATTAGCAACCACATTACATTAGCTTTTAATCACTGAAAAAATTGTTAATTCTAGACACTTTTTAAGGGGTGTCATGGTTCCTTCTGCTTGCGGTTTACATTCTTTTTAGATTAGAGTCAGTTTATTAAAGAACAGAGGTTTCTGCCTCAGGAGGTATCAAATAGAAATTATAATGAGAGGAAGAACTGATGACTTAATGGACAAGTCTGGGTAATTTTCATTGTACCCTATCTAGCTTTCTGGAGTCTGTCTGCCCCAAACCTGAGATTTCTATTTCATTCCCCGACTTGCAACAGTTCATTTCGTGACTGTTCGAAGCACTGCAAAATGACTTATGACCATCGCAACATCCCCATGGTCACATGATTAAAATTCAGATACTTGGCATCGGGTTCATATTTATGAAGGTCCTGGAATCATGTGATCAGCTTTTGGGACCTTCTGTCAAGTCAGTTGGGAAGCCAGATTCAGTTAACAACCATGTTACTAGCTTAACTTACAATGATTCACAGCAACTGTGGCAAAAAAGGTTGTAAAATGGGACAAATTTCACTTAACAAATGTCTCCCTTGGCAGTATAAATTTGGGGCTCGATTGTGGTTCTAAGTTGAGGACTATATCCAGTCCTTCATAAGCCAAAGGCAATTAGGTGCTTCCAGTGCTGAGGTACTTTAGCTGGTAACAGTAGAAAAAAAATGGTATTTAGGACAGCCTTTCCCAAACCCAAATGGTATTTCTGGACAATTAGTTTCCTTGCATCCCAATTTTTAACTAGAAAGGATTTGTAGAATGGGGAAAAAATAATAGGCTGATTGTGGCAAATGGAAACAATGACAGTTCCAGGTGCCTTGGGTGCAATTCCCAAAACAATTGGAACACTATTTGAACACTATCGGCATCGCCAAATCAGCCAATTGCAAAAGACAATATTCTTTGGAACAACGTACATCCTGTGACGATACCCTTAGCTCCAATGAACAAGAGCATGTGCAGATCCTGGGGAAGGACTTGATAGGTGAAGAGAAATGCCACATCCAGTCTAAACATCGGGCTGAGCATTGGATAAACATTTGTCTGAAATGGGATAGGGTTTTCTGCTTGGGGAGCGGGTTGGACTAGAAGACCTCCAAAGTCCCTTCCAACTTTGTTATTCTGAATGTGTGACAAATATAGTTAATAACACAACGGCCTGAAAAACATTGCATCGTATGCTCTAGTACTGAACTACAATATGTTGAAATAATAGCCGACGTGTCGAAAAGGCATTAGGTTGATGCCAGCAGTGTATGAAGTGATCTTTTTGTTTCATTATTGTACTTGTTTGGTAAGAAGACTGGAATTATGAGTAAGCGAAGATTTGTTTCCTGGATAAACAAATAATAAGTTATAGATAAATCTGGGGGAAGTGAAATACAGACTCTTCCGCTGAATGAAATCTTGACTACGGAGATTTTTCTGGGTTTGTAGGCTGGTGTGGCAATTCCCTGCTTCCTGCCATAGTCTCACTTCCTTGCTCCCAGGCCGAGGTGGAGTTGTGGATGAGTCACCCCAAAGTCAGTTGTCAGCAGCCTTATAAAGGCAGCTGCTGTTTTCCCTCAACTGTCTCAACTTAAAAGCCTCGGGGCACACAGTCACCTGTGGGGATCCCCAGACATGTTCTAATGGCTTCTCCCATTTGACTGGGCAAGGACAGTGTATTTTGCACACCACTGTATTTTTTAGCATCTCAGTTGTTTCACCTACATGAAAGAACGTTCAGAGAGCCCTTCGGAAACATTGCCCTGGTGTTAGCAGGGAGGAAGGAAGGCTGAATCTGAGCCGTAAACTTGCCCGAGATCATCTATACGATCTGAATTGTGCTGCCGATCAATGGCTTTATTATAACCAATATAAACAACTCCAAGGATGTAGAAAACTGTGCAGGGATGGCCATTCCCCTGAAGCCCCTCAGCGGATAGGGCACCAGGCTAGAAAGCAGGAGACCGTGAATTCTAGTAGTGTCTTAGCCATGAAAGCTAGCTGGGTGACCTTGGGCCAATCATCAGGAGACTGAGAAATCTAGTTCCATCATAGAAATGAAAGCTAGCTGGGTGGCTTTGGGCCGATCACCGGGAGACTGGGAAATCTAGTTCCATCATAGAAATGAAAGCTAGCTGGGTGACTTTGGGCCGATCACCGGGAGACTGGGAAATCTAGTTCCATCATAGAAATGAAAGCTAGCTGGGTGACTTTGGGCCGATCACCGGGAGATAGGGAGTTCTAATCCTGCCTCAGGCATGAAAGCCGCAGGGTGACCTTGGGTCAGTTATTCTCTTCGCCCAACTCACCTCCTAAGGTTGCCATGGGGAAAATAGGAGGAGGAAGGAAGGTGTGTTGGATAGGCTCGCCACCTTGAATTATTTCTAAATAAAATACAAAGGATGCTATTCATCCAAAGAGCCTCTGTGGCGCAGTCCTCAAGCTACTTCTGCCGCAGCCAGCTGCCTACAATTCGACAGTTCAAATCCCACCAGGCTCAAGGTTGACTCATCCTTCCAAGGTGGGTAAAACGCTGACTCTGTAAACCGCTTAGAGAGGGCTGTAATGCAGTATATAAGTGCTATTGCTATTAAAAGAAGCGGGATGGGAAAGAAGCAAGAGCATTCAAACCAAGTCAGATAGTACAATCACAAGGTTTCCAAGCTGGTGATCGGCAACTGATTGTGTTGGTCAATCAGATGTGGTTAGTGTCAGGAACACCGTAATGATACTTGTGGGGCAAAGAACAGGGTCTGACTCTAGTCTAACGCAGCTTGGACTGAAGGTAGATCAAGATTTCCTACCTTATCTATTCTAACCTACCACAGTCTGCTAATGTTTTATTTGGGGAAGGAAGTGGGGCAGCTAACTCGATGCAGATGCATTTATTTCACTTCTCCAGACCAGGCCACTTCAATATGATATGAGCTATAACTCAAGGTTAAAACACAGGTAGTCCTCAACTTACAACAGTTTCTTTAGTGACCAAAGTTAACAGCGGCACTGAAAAATGTCACTTACAACTATTTTTCATACTTAGCGGCCGCTAACAGCCTCTAAAGGATCACATGATCAAAATTCAGGCACTTGGCATCCGACACATATTGATAACAGTTTCAGTATCCCGGGCTCATGTACAAGCAGTCCTCGACTTATAGCAGTTCATTTAGTGACCGTTCAAAGTTAACCCCGGCACTGAAAATAATGACTGACTACCATTTTTCCCACACTTATGACTATTCCGGTATCCCAGTGGTCACATGATGTTTGGCAATTGACTCATATTTATGACGGTCGCAATGTCCCACAGATCATGGGGAATCCCCCTTTTGCAACCTTCTGATCAATGGGGAAGCCAGATTCACTTAACAACCATGTCACTAAATGAACAGCTGCAGTGATTCACTTATAACAACTGTGGCAAGAAAGGCTGCAGAATGGGACCAAACTCACTTAACTGTCTTGCTTAGCGACAGAAATTTTGGGCCCCGTTGTGGTCGGACGCCATGCTTCCAGATGACCTTAGAACACATTCTCATTTATCCATCCATCTTTTGGGCCCAAGAAAGAACCATTTGAGATCCTACGGACCCTCTCCATATCCCAAGCGAGGAAAATCAGCTCTGAAGGTAGAGGAGGAATTGGAACGACAAAGAGAAAATCTAGTCTGACCCTTGCTCAAGAACAACTGGGAAGCAAGACAGAAGAATAACTGGTCCTTGTTGTTGTCTTCTCAAAAGGTCTTTAGAAATGGACAAATCATGTTGTTTTTCTGCTGGGTCTCTGACAACATTTTTTTTTACCAACTGCATTTTTAAAAATTGTTTCTGTAGTTCTACTTCCCTTCCTGAGAAGATCCACTCAACAGTTGACATTGATGGCCTGCCTAATCAAGCCATGATCATAGAATAGAATAGAATAGAATAGAATAGAATAGAATAGAATAACAGAGGTTGGAAGGGACCTTGGAGGTCTTCTAGTCCAACCCCCTGCCTAGGCAGGAAACCCCACACCACTTCAAACAAATGGTTACCCAACATCTTTTTAAAAACTTCCAGTGTTGGAGCATTCACAACTTCTGGAGGCAAGTTGTTCCACTGATTAATTGTTTTAACTGTCAGGAAATTTCTCCTAGTTAGTTCTAGGTTGCTTCTCTCCTGGATTAGTTCCACCCGTTGCTTCTTGCCCTGCTTCTCAGGGGCTTTTGGAGAAATAGCTTGACTCCCTCTTCTTTGGGGCAGCCCCTGAGATACTGGAACACTTGCTGTCCCCCTAGTCCTCCCTTTTCATTAAACCAGACAAACCCAGTTCTGCAACCGTTCTTCATATGTTTTAGCCTCCATCCCCCTAATCCTCTTGGTTGCTCTTCTCTGCACTCTTTTCTAGAGTCTAACATCTTTTTCATCGTGGCGACCAAAAACTGGATCCAAATATGCCAAGTGTGGCCTTACCAAGTCATTATAAAGTAGTATTAACATTTCATGTGAATCTTGATTCTCTCCTTCTGTTTATGCAGCCTAAAACTGTGTTGGCTTTTTTGGCAGCTGTACATGGCTGGCTCTCATTTAATGATTGTTCACTTAGGACTCCGAGATCCCTCTCACAGTTACTACATATTGAGCCAGGTAGTCCACATATCTTCTTGGACTCTTCTTCAGAAAAACTGTCAGAAAACATTTTAGAAATACGGGTAATCCTGGGTTTATGATCACAAGGGAGCCCAAAATTTCTGCTCTTAAACAGAGACAGTTGTTCAGTGAATCAATAGAAAGTACTATTCAACTACATCTGTTACAGCCTCCTCATGGTCATGGGATCAAATGTCAGATGTTTGGCAACTGATTCATATCTATGACGGTTGCAGCTCTGGGTCATGTGATCCCTTTTGCAACCTTTTGACAAGGAAAGCCAATGGGGAAACTAGATTCATTTAACAACTGTTATACAAACCTATGCAATTGTTAGGTTTTAGCGATTCACTTAACCACTGGGGCAATGGAGCAAAATCTCCCTCCCTCCCCCCCCCCAAATGTCTCACTTAACCATAGAAATGTTGGGGTCCATTGTAGTCGTAAGTTGAGGATGACCTGTATGCTGACATTGTGAACTGCTCAGAGAGTGCCGTACAGCACTATGGAGCAGTATACAGGTAGTTCTCAACTTACGACCACAATGGAACCCAACATTTCTGTGGTTAAATGAGACATTTGTGAAGTGAGTTTTGCTCCATTTTACGACCTTTCTTGCCACAGTTGTTAAGTGAGTCACTGCAGTTGATAAATGAATAACCCGATTGTTAAGTGAATCTGGCTTCCCCATTGACTTTGCTTGTCAGAAGGTCGCAAAAGGAGATTCCCCATGACCCTGGGACATTGCGACCATTATAAATAAGAGTCAGTTGACAAGCATCTGAATTTAGATCACATGACACTGCAATAGTCGTAAGTGTGAAAAATGGTCGTCAGTCCCTATTTTCAGTGCTGTTATAACTTCAAGCGGTCACTCAATGAACTGTTGTAAGTCGAGGATTACCTGTATACGTTTAAGTGCTGTTTCTATGATGTAGATGGCTCTGTAAAAGGTCCTTGCTCTCTGGGCACTGTTGTGTGTGCATGGAAAGAAGAACATTGAAGCACGTTCAAAACCAAAAGCTTATAGGAACTCAGTGGTTTAATCACACACATCTGGTTCGTGCACAGTAATGGATTGGGAAAGGAAGGCATAAATGCATTAAATTTAATTAATATATCCCTTAAAGCCAAAGCTTACTAAATACACCAGAGTCGGCAGCATACACCCAGGTTCAGAAAGACCCAAGCCGTGATTACAAGCTGCAGTGACCTGCTTGCCTATTAGATGCTTTAGACAACTGCTCTTTTTAAATGGTATATTTAAGATTATTCTGTGCAGGTAACACCCAATTCACAAGAAAAAAGAAACAATATAATTTCATTTAAAAAGTCATAAACTCGCAAGAGTCATTTTTCTTGCTGTGTACCTGTATACATCCAAATTAGACTGTGTTGTTCCTCTGTGTCATATAATATATCTGGGTATATGCATAATGTATGTATGTATTTACTTTATTCATAATGAAAAGGACCTGAGGTGACATGATAGCGGTGTTCCAATATTTGAGGGGCTTCCACAAAGAAGAGGGGGTCAAGCTATTCTCCAAAGCACCTGAGGGCAGGACAGAAAACAATGGGCAGAAAAGCAAGTTGTTCCACTGGTTAATTGTCCTAACTGTCAGGAAATTTCTCCTTAGTCAGTGGAACGGGTTGTGGGTGCTCCAACACTGGAAGATTTTAAGAAGTGGTTGTACAACCATTTGTCTTGAAATGGTATAGGGCTGTAATGGCAAACCTATGCCACACTTGCCAGAAGTTGGCACACAAAGCCATCTGTCTGGGCATGCCTGCCGTCGCCCGTTGTTCTTCTAGCTGATCTTCATGTGCGCATGCATGCCAGCCAGCTGGTCTTTGCACATGTGGGAACACCGGAAACGGAAAGAGCAGCTCCCCGGAATGCATGCACATGCTGTCCAGCTGGTCTTCATGCGCATATGCGCATTACAAACCGGAAGACCAGGTGGCGGAAGCTAAGCTTCCAGTTTTCTGTACTCCCACATGCGCATGTCAGAGAGCTGGTCTTCCGGTTTCCGGCACAGGCACATAGTCCTGTTTTGGCACTTGGTGCCAAACATGTTAGCCATCATTGGTATAGGGTCAAGATGACGAATCTATGGCATGCATGCCGGAAGTGGCATGCAGAGCCATTTCTGCCATCACGTGAGCCATCACCTAGAACAGATCCACTTCACATGCATGCACGCCTCCGGCCAGCCAGCTAATTGTTTGATTATCTGCAGAAGGCATGTGGCACACAGAGGGGCAGAGGTGTCGCATGCACATTGCATTGCATTCTGGGCGCGCGTTTGCGCACGCACTTTTGGCATGTGGCGATGAAAATATTAGCCACCACTGCTATAGGGTTTCCTGCCTGAGCAGGGAGTTGGACTAGAAGACCTCCAAGGTCCCTTCCAACTCTTTTATGATTTTATTCTAAATGACAAAACAATAAATTCTCCATTAATACAAGTTTGGCGGCTTCAGTTATTTGCCACTGGCAATTAGTTGTGTACATGTTGATAAACTTGGGGCAGTGTCTAGTTGACAGAAGGCGAGAGAACCCCGGGTGGTGCTCGAAACTTTAAAATGCTGAAATAGGTTAGGAGGAAGTCAAAGTGTTGTGTGGATGTTTGCTTTTGTGTGACTCACTGTGTTTTTGAGTTTCGGATCTCGGTCCTGTGATAAGGTTAAAAACAAGGAGGGCACCTGGCAGGTTATCCACCTTTTGCACTCCCGTGATGTCACAAAATGTTGATAAAGTATACCAGCAAATAGTATAGTTTGCTTTTAGAGCAGTATATTACAAGCCCTGACAACAAATGTTG
Organism: Laticauda laticaudata; assembly: GCA_004320025.1. Lineage (NCBI taxonomy): Eukaryota > Metazoa > Chordata > Lepidosauria > Squamata > Elapidae > Laticauda > Laticauda laticaudata. The sequence continues at coordinate 38,965 of BHFT01029687.1, forward strand.
TCTACATAAAATTGGGTGGTGGGTCAAAGGTCTTGAGACCTCTTGGCAATTTGAGAGTAAGTACACAATATGTTCAGAAAAAAACTATCCATTACACAGGTAGTTCTCGCCTTATGTTCATCCTTTTGTTACCATTTGAAGTTACAAGAGCACTGAGAAAAGTGACTTATGACCATTTTTCACACTTAACGACCATTGCACGATCATGTATGAGTAGTCCTCGACTTACAACCACAGTGGAGCCCAACATGTCTGTTGTTGAGCAAGACATTTGTGAAATGTTGGTTTTGCCCCCATTTTACGTTGTTTCTTGCCACTGTTAAGTGAATCGCTGCAGTTGACAAGTTAGTAACCCGGGTGGTTGGTAACTGGCACATATTTATGTCCTGGGCAACTGTCCCAGGGTTGTGTAATCACCTTTTGCAACCTTTCTAGGCAATTTTTAAAAAGCAAAGTTTGTGGTGGATGCCAGCTTCACTTAACGACCACATGATTCGCTTAACAGCTGCAGTGATTCGCTTAACAGAAAAAAGGTCATAAAATGAGGCACAATTCATTTAATAACTTGCCTTGCTTAGTAATGGAAAATTTGGGCTCGATTATAGTTGTAAATTAAGGACTACAGGTAGTCCTTAAAGACTACAGAAGAATAGAATAGAATAGAATAGAATAGAATAGAATAGAATACCTTTATTGTCATTGCATTTCACGAATACAATGAAATTTGAAAGCTACTCCAGCACAGTGCCACAAACACCACATCACAATCACACTACAGAGTATTTAAAACTAATGATGATAATGATGATGATAATAATAATAAATCACAAATGCACTGATTGATTCAAGACGATTACTGCCTTGGAAAAGAAACTGTTTCTCAATCTATTAGTCCTCACTTTAAGACACCTATAACACCTCCCTGATGGTAACAGATCGAAATATGATTGTCCAGGATGAGAATCGTCTGTGGAGATTTTTAGTGTTCTCGAGAGGAGTCTGGTCTTCAAAATCTCTTCCAAAGAGGAAAGAGAGCAACCGATGATTTTTTGTGCTGTGTTTATAACTCTCTGGAGCGTCGTCTTATCCACCTGCAGAGTGGATAACAGTGCATTTAATGACCATTCAAAGTTACAACAATACTGAAAAAGTGACTTATGACCGTTTTTCCCAGTTTATGACCATTGCAGCATTCCTCTTGATCACATGATCAAGATTCAGACGCTTGGCCACTGGCTCGTATTTATGACCTTTGCTGTGTCCCAAGGTTCAGTAATTCCTCTTTTGTTACCTTCTGACAAGCAAAGTCAACAGGGAGGCCAGATTCACTTAACGACCGGGTTGCTAACTTCTCCACTGCAGTGATTCCACATAGCAACCCGAGCAAGAAAGGCCGTTAAAAAAATGGGGCAAAATTCACTTTTAACAAATCTCTCACTTTAACCATAGAAAATTTGGCTTCCGTCAAGGACCACCTGTACCTGTATTTCAGTTATTCAACAAGAGCCAGATTTTGTCGGTCTTTCAAGATAGGCGAGGTCAGGAAACAGGAAAATAAAATACTCGGATACACCTCCTGTTTTGATATGGGCTATAATAACAGTATTTTGAAAGCCTGTGTTTTTCCTATCCTCCCTCCCTTGTATGTCAATGGAGACTGTCAGTCATCCAGGTCACGGTTATCCCAAAAGTGCTTTTCCAAAAAGCCACTGGACTTTCTTTGTTTTCTCCTTGAAGGCATTTCGCTTCTCATCCAAGAAGCTTCTTCAGTTCTAAAGAACTTCAGCCTAGACTCCATACAACAAGGGTCTTCAAACTTGCCAAGTTTAAGAGTTGTGGACTTCAACTCCCAGAATTCCTGAGCTAACATGACAGGAGCAGAGATTCTGGGAGTTGAACTGCACACGTCTTAAAGCTGCTAAGTTTGAAGACCCCTGTTCAATCTAGAATAGTAAGGATTGGCTTTGTGACTGTGTGCAATTTTTAAGGCGTTTTGAAAAGGTATATTTTTCTACCCGTCCAAAAATGTACGGTATGTTTCCCTTTCGGCAAGCATTTTCAGTACACCTTTACTGAGAACCAGTTTGGTGGAGTGGTTAAAGCGAACAGGCTAGAAACTCTTGAGAATTTTTGGGCATTTTAGCCTTCCCGTAAGCCCGAGGCCAAGCAGATGGCTTTGGGCCAATCCCTCTCTCGCAGCCCTTGGAAAAAGGCCAGGACAAACCACTTCCAGAAACATTCACACACACACCCTCCCACACATTGTAAGCTCCTACAGGGAGTTTTTCTTTCTTCGGGTTGTCCTCAATTTACGATGACTCGTTTAAGTGACCGTTTTGAAGTGACAGCAGCACTGGGGGAAAAAGTGGCCAGCCCTGCAGTGATGAAGCTGCTGAGGGAGGACTGTTATTATCTTTGTGTAGTTTCATTTGTACTTTCACTGCTGAGTAACCACAAAGCAAAGGTAGTGCAGAGCTTCAGAACAAGGTGTTTGAGCTGGAAATGTCCATGGGACCAGAGATCTCCAACCTTCGACACTTTATGCTTGGCGGACTTGAACTCCCAGAATTGCCCAGTCAGCTTTGCTGCATTGGACAGAAGAGGTTCTTGTCTAGAAAATTTGAGAAGCCTCCAAGCTTTAGCAAAAATCAAACCAGTTCTAAAATATTTAAAAGCAGGATGTTCCCCAAAAGCTTGAAATGGTTTAGACTGAAATGTTTGCACAGACTTGTTTGACACCTTGAGCAGAAACAAGGAACTCTTTTAAGAAGCAATTGCATTTACTTATTGTTTTTATCCCTCCCTTATTATTTTTACAAATAACACAAGGCAGTAAACATATCCAAGACACCTTCCTCTTAGTTTCCCCACAATAACAACAACAACAACCCCATGGGGTGGAGGGTTGAGCTGAGAGACAGGGACTAGTCCAAATTCTCCCATCTGGCTTTGATGTCTAAGGCTGCAGGACTAGAACTCCCCATCTCCTGGTGATTGTCCCCAAGTCACTGAGCCCAGCTTTCATGCCTAAGGCAGGACTAGAACTCACTGTCTCCTGGTGTCTGTGTCAAATTCACCCAGCCCAACTTTTATGGCTAAAGCAGGACTAGAACTCACCGTCTCCTGGCGATTAGCCCAAAATCACCCAGTTGGCTTTCATGGCGAAGGAAGCAGGACTAGAACTCCCCATCTCCTGTTGATTAGTCCCAAGTCTCTGAGCCCAGCTTTCATGCCTAAGGCAGGACTAGAACTCCCTGTCTCCTGGGCCCAAGTCACTCAGCTGTCTTTCAGGCCGAAGTAATCTTTATTGGCACCATGCATCCCATCCACCCCGATTCACTGATGAAAGGATTTGAGACCCGTGACCTTCATTCAGATCCATGATGTTTCTCCAGTGCTATTCTCAAAGGCCTCCTTGTTGAGCAACAAGGCTCTTCTAGGGTGTGACTAGACAAACTGGTAGCTGGGCTGCTCAAACTTTAAAAAAAAAAAAACTTTTCAAACATGTGACGAGTGTCAGGATAAGCAGTTGGGGAGAAATGGGTCCAACCAGCTCGACAGGCCAAGCATGAACAGCAAAACTTGCTTGGCAGATTTCACTGAAGGTTCAGCTCCAGAGTGTGGCTGGTGGGTATGAGCAGTTGTCAGTGACTCATTTGTGGTCTCTGATGTTGGCAGACAAGCAAAATGTGGTTTAAACCTTGCCCTAACTTGGTTAATCTTCCACTTCCAACCAACAGTTGGGATCAGGACTTCCCAATTGCTATCAGTCAATGGAATGGAATGGAATGGAATAGAAAGAGGAATTTTTCTATTCCATTCCTAGGATAGAATAGAACAGAACAGAACAGAATAGAATGGAATAGAATGGAATAAGGAATAAGAAGAGAAGTGAAAAAGGAATAAAAATAGGATAGAATAGAATAAGGAATAAGAAGAGAATAAGGAATAAGAATAGAATAGAATAGAATAGAATAAGGAATAAAAATAGACTAGAATTCTTTATTGGCCAAGTGTGATTGGACACACAAGGAATTTGTCTTTGGTGAAAATTATCTACATGGCCACTAATCGGCCTTGACGAAACGTAAAGCTCAGTCAGGGTAGGATAATGCAGGCAATTGAATTTATTCAGCACCCTTCGGTTAAAAATGCTTGTTGGGTTGTATGAATCTAGCAACAGCAAGGAGCCACAGCTGCCTCTAAACACAACCTGGTTTCTCTGACCCCAATCTTGGTTCTCCTGCCCCACTTAACCTAATTTCTTGCTCCCCTTAAATTAGTGTTTCTCAACCATACAACTTTAAGACACACAATTTAAAGTTGGCACGGTTGAGAAACACTGCCGTAGACATTCAAGATTCTGAATTTACCACAAATGACCAGAAGTTTTTATGTTGTTCTAGCTCAATACCCATGCTTCGCTACAAAACTACGTGGTCGGGCTTAGCTTTTGGGGAGGAAAATAACGGGGGGGGGGGGNAGCAAGAAGGAAACAGCAAGGAGCCTGGGCGTAGCTTAGCTCAATTGTTCTGTACTAAAGCTGCTTGGTGCTCTGAAACCGAAACTCCTCTCCTCTGCTTGTGTTTTGCATTTCGAACAGATTTCTTTTCAGGTGGGGAGGAAGAGTAGAACTCCTTAGCATCAGAGCGTGTTAATAATAATATATGAAATACTAATGCTCTGATGGTCATTTTGAAAAATCCTTTCTTAGTGAGCACCTAGAAGCCAAGAGGAACATACGTGCCAAATGTCAAGTTTGTAGCCTTTAAGGTTCATTTTGTGGTGATGTGTGAGTGGCATTTCGCTTTTATACATAGAGATTTGCCTTCCTCGCAATTTGAGGTTGGAGGAAGTCTCTCTGCCAGCAATAACAGGTAGTCCTCGACTTACGACGGTGATGGAGCCCAGAATTTTATGTTGCTAAGAGAGACATTTGTTTAGTTTTGCCTCATTTGACAATCTTTCTTGCCACGTTTGTTCAATGGATCCCTGCAGCTATAAAAGACAGTAACCCGGTCGTTAAATGAATCTGGCAATCCCCAGTGACTTTGCTCATCAGAAGGTCTCAAAAGGGGTAGAGTTGTCTTTAGCAAGATTTGTTGAAGGAACAGGGAAGCCATCAACAAAAAATTATTGTTAGGATGCCTAGTGTTGCTACTTGGTTTTTGACATATTTTCTCTCTTCCTTCTTTCTCCACATAGGCTCGGCTCAGATTTCCCATTGATTATCCTTATTCGCCGCCTGCCTTCCGATTCCTGACCAAAATGTGGCATCCCAACATATATGAGGTATGTTCTTGTGCCAGGGCTGGACATGAGGCCAACGTCATCCATGATCTTCTCTTGGAAAGTGGATAAAAGCACCTCAGTCCCTTTGGCTCCCTTATGCTCAAGTATCATACTAGAATATTTGTCAGTATTTATTTCAGCCTGTCTTATTCGGTCTCTTCGGGGCCCAGAGGATCGATCTCAATGCAGTCCTAGGCTGCATAGATAAAATAGATAGAATTCTTTATTGGTCAAGTATGATTGGACACACAAGGAATTTGTCTTGGCGCAAATGTTCTCAGTGTAGATAAAAAGAAAAAATAAATTCATCAAGAATCATCAGGTACAACGCTTAATGATAGCCATAAGGTACAATAAGCAACCAAATCATGCCAGGAAACAATATAAATCGTAAGGATACAATCGACAAAGTTACAGTCATACAGTCACAAGTGGGAGGGGATGGGCGATAAAAGGAGTGATGAGAAGATTGACAGTATAATAGTAGTGCAGACTTTGTAAATAGTTGGACAGTGTTGAGGGAATTATTTGTTTAGCAGATGGCTTTCGGGGGAAAACTGTTCTTGTGTCCTTGTTGTTCTGGTGTGTAATGCTCTATAGTCTCATTTTGAGAGAAGGAGTTGAAACAGTTTATGTCCGGGATGTGAGAGGTCTGCAAAAATTTTCACAGCCCTCTTTTTCTTTTTTTTTTTGCATCAACAGAGGTTTACTATCAAGATCATGCTAAGCGTTAGCACCTCTTTGTACTGCACTGGTAAGACCACGTGTGGAATATTGCATTCACTTTTGGTCTCCACTATTTAAAAAAAAGATGTTGAGACTCTAGAAAGAGTGCAGAGAAGAGCAACTGCGATGACAAGGCTAAAACATACAAAGAATGGTTCCAATATTTGAGGGGCTGCCACAAAGAAGAATTGGGAGGCGGTTTGTCAACATATTATCCAAAGCACCAGAAGGCAGGACAAGAAAAAATGGATGGAAACTAATCAAGGAGAGAAGCAACCTAGAACTAAGGAGGAATTTCCTGACAGTTAGAACAATTAACCAGTGGAATGGCTTGCCTTCAGAAGTTGTGTGTGGAGTTTGTTAAGAAAAGCCATTTTGGTATAGGGTTTCATGCTTGAGCAGTGGGTTGGACTAAAATAACAGAGTTGGAAGGGATCTTGGAGGTCTTCTAGTCCAACCCATTGCTCAAGCATTTCAAACAAGTGACTGACCAATCTCTTCTTAGAAGCCTTCAGTGGTGAATCACCCACAACCTCTGGAGGCAAGGACTTCCAATGTTCTCACTGTCAGGAAATCCCTCCTTAGTTCTAGGTTTCTTCTCTCCTTGATTAGTTTCCATCCATTGGAATCTCCACAGACATTGAGGCAAATTAACACTTTCTAATTTATGAATCAAGCTAACTTGAGGAAAAAGGTGGGGTTTTTTTTAAGTCCTCGAGTTACAACCAGATACAGGTAGTCCTCAAGTTACAGTCACTAAGTGACTTGCTATCATTTTTCACAACCCCATGGTCACATGATCAAAATTAGGACCCTGACAACTGGCTTGTACTTAAGACGATTGCACTGTCCCGAGGTCATGTGATCATCAAAGTAAACGGGGAAGCCAGATTAGCTTAATGACTGTGTTTCCAACTAAACAACTGCAGTGATTCACTTAACAACTGTGGCAAGCAAGGTTGTGAAATGGGACAAAATTCTCTAAACAACTGTTGTGCTTAGCAATTGAAGCTTTGACCTCACTTGTAGTCATAAGTCTAGGACTATCTATAGCAATAATGAAAATGCAGTGACCGCGGGACATTGCAAACAGCCATATAGGAAGCCATTTTGAAAGTACTTAAATTTTGGTCATGTGACCACAGAGGCTTGTCTGCCAGTACTCCAAGTCTGGGTCATAGCTCATAGGTTTCCTTTTTTAGGTTGGTCATAACTTCAAATGGTCACTAAGCAACCAGTCATAAGTCTAGAACTAACTCTATAACTTGGTCTATCCCCTTAAGCCAGGGATGAGGAACTATGGGCTGGCCCTTTTATGACTGGTAGACTTCAACTCCCAGAATCCCTGAGGCAGCTATGCTGAGCCCAACCACACTAAGCCATGCTGGCTCAGGAATTCTGGGAGTTGAAGTCCACCAGTCATAAAAGGGCCATAGTTCCTCACCTCTGCCTTAAGCCATGGAATGGTACATTTTTTTGACCCCTGTGTATGTTTGGTAAACATATCCTTTGTTTACTCATGAGATAAATCATCTGGATTTTGAATTGTTGTGTGAACTCAGCCTGTTTGTGTGACCGTGCATAGCAGACGCGTGATTTATGCATTCCAGACAGGGGATGTTTGCATTTCAATTCTACATCCTCCAGTGGATGACCCACAGAGCGGAGAGTTGCCATCAGAAAGGTGGAACCCTACGCAGAATGTAAGGTGAGTTTTCATTCCTTCCTTCTTAGCCACATTTAAACATATTTTTTTTTAAATGCAGATCCCCCCGTTTGCTATGCAGCAATACTCCAGTCTGAAAAAGCGGGGTATTAGTAGCTGGAATGCAACTGCAGAACTGAAAACAGTGCTAACATCTAGACACATTCTCCCCTCCCCGCCATTTAATTTCCTTTTAGTTTAATACCGATAGTCCTCGATTTACAAAGTGTTCATCTAGTGATTGTTCAAGTTACAACAGCACTGGAAAAAATGACTTAGGACCGTTTTTCACACTCACAACCATTGCAGTAGGCGCTTGGCAACTGACTCACATTTATGACAATTGAAGTGTCCCAGGGTTCATGTGATCTCCTTTTGCGACCTTCTGACAAGCAAACCCAGTGGAGAATCAAGATCAGGTGAAGTGTTGATACCACTTTATAAGGCCTTGGTAAGGCCACATTTGGAGTCCTGCATCCAGTTTTGATCGCCACAATGTAAAAAAGACGTTGAGACTCTGGGAAAGAATGCAGAGAAGAGCAACAAGGATGATTAAGGGGACCGGAGGCTAAAACATGTAAAGAACAGTTGGGTATGTTTGTTCTAGTGAAAAGAAGGGCTAGGGGAGATATGAATAGTAGTGTTCCAATATCTGAGGGGCTGCCACAGAGTGGAGGGGGTCAAGCTATTCTCCAAAGCACCAGAAAGCAGGACAAGAAGTAATGGATAGAAACTATTCAAGGAGTGATTAGTTGCCACTCGGCTTCCTGCCAACCCGCATCTCATCCCCTGGCTGGATTCTCCTCAGATGCTGGGGCTCACGGCTGCCGGAGGGGTTTGTGGGAGGCGACCAGGAAGCACGAGGCTATGCCACCCACATTGCCGCTCTGCCAGCCACCCCTCCATCACCAGGCCGAGTGTTTTGGCCAAGTGCGGGCTGTCACTGTGAGAACTTTGCGAGCTCCAGGGGCTGGAAGATTAGGCTAATGGCAGGGAAGGAAGATCCGCTCTGGTGAGGCTTGACTCTCACCAAAGCACACTCGGCCAAAGCACGTGGGCCGGCGGGAGAGGGAAGGAGCAGCAGACAAAGGGGCGATGCGAGCAGCATAGCATCGTGCTCCCTAGTCGCCTCGCCCCCATCAGGAAAGGCCCAGCAGCTGTGGAGAATCTAGGCAGGGGGCGAGATGCAGGCTGGCGGGGAACCGAGCAGCAACAAGTCAGCCCTGGCTCACCTTCCTCTCTGCCACCAGCAAGCCAAGCAAGCTGGGGGCTGGGGATGGTGGGGGGCTGGCAGCTAGCTAGACCGCAAGTGCCGCGTGGGATGGAGCCATGGCACTGGTGGCGAAACAAGCCAGGCAGCGATGGTGAGGGAGGCAGCTAGCTAGACCGCAATTGTTGAGGGTGTCGGCGACACAGCAGTGGCATCCTAAGCCGACCCGGGAGTCAGGACTCAACCGGGGCTTGTAGCGGCAAGGGCAAAAGCGGTGCTGTGGCATTGGTTGTCTAGGCTGGCCTGGGACTGGAATCAGGAGTCAACCAGGGCATGTGGCGGCAATGGCAGTGGCACAGCAGTGGCAGCCCAGGCCAGTCCGAGAATCAGGACTCAACTGGGGCTTGTGGCGGCAAGGGCAAGGGTGGCAGCTGTGGTGGAAGCCCAGGCCGGCCCAGGAGTCAGGACTCAACTGGGGCTGGCAGCAGCAGCGGCATATAGGCGACTGGGGCTTGCAGAGCCTCATTCACCTAGGGAGATTTCAGATCAGGAAGGGCCGCAGCGGAAGGCAGGCAGTAATGGCTGGCAGGCAGACGAAGACAGACTGCAGGCCGTGATGGCACATGCACGAAATAAGGAGGGGAGGGGCCAGCCAGTCGCATGATTTGCCAATTCTCTGAACTATGCAGAATTGTAACAACTGCTTCTATAGAACTGGTCTGAACCGGTAGAATCACACCCCTGTATAAACCCAGCCCCCAAAATAAGCCCCAGTTAAGATCAGCCAGATGGATGAGTTTAGTGCTGAATTTCCCTGAAAATTAAGACCTAACTAGAAAATAAGCCCTAATGTGTCTTTTGGAGCAAAAAAAAAATTAATATAAAAACCCAGTCTTATTTTCGGGGAAACACAGGTAGCTATACTTAAATTATGCATTATTTTAATATGCTATTTTTTAATGTTTTCCCATATCAGAACAATTCTCCTTAGTGTCATCTCACTCCTGAATGAACCAAACACTTTCTCTCCTGCAAATGTTGACGCTTCAGTGATGTACAGAAAGTGGAAAGAGAGCAAAGGGAAGGATCAAGAATACACGGACATCATCAGGTTGGTAGATCACCCAGCTTTGGAGATGAACTGGTCACTCTGGACGTCTCCCAGTACTGTGTTTACTACAGGTAGTCCTTGACTTATGACCCTATTGTATTTGCCCATTTCAGTCATAAATCATGGCTGATCTGGGTATTATTATTATTGTTGTTGTTGTTATTATTATTATTATTATTATTATTGGTGGTGGTGTTATTTTTTTATTATTACTACTACTACTACTACAGGGTCCTTTCCTCCCCCGTAAGTCACACAACCTACGTTGCTCTCTTCTCCGTTCCTCCCTGCATGCCCTAGCATGAAGAGGGATTGGGCCTGGGTCTTCCTCTGAACTCCCTCTCTCTTGTTCTACCTCTTCTCTGCTCTGCCCAGCCGGACTTTGCCCTTCCCCAATTTCCTCCACAGCCAAGCCACACTTCCATTTCTGTCAGCTGTTCGTCTTCCTCGGATTCAGACTCCGACAGGGGCATGACACTCCTGCTCTAGAGATAGCAATAGCATAGCACTTAGATTTATATACTGTTTCACAGTGCTTTGCAGCCCCACTCTAACTGGAAGGATGGAAAGCTGATTCACCTTGAGTCAGTCAGGATCAAACTAAACAGTAGAAAGGAAGAGTCAGCCTGCCATACAAGTGGTCCTTGACTTCTGACTACAATTGAGCCCAGAAATTATGTTGCTTAGTGAGTTTTGCCCCATTTTATGATTTTTCTTGCCACGTTTGCTAACCGAATCTCCGCAGCTGTTAAAACATTAACCCAATCGTAAAGTGAATCTGGCAATCCCCATTGACTTTGCCCGTCAGAAGGTCGCAAAAGGGGATCACGTGACCCCAGGACACTGCAACCATCATAAATATGGAGCCAGTTGATAAGCGTTTGAATTTTGATCACACGATCATGGGGATGCTGCAATGGTTGTGTGAAAAAGGGTTCTTAAAAAGTCACTTTTTTTCAGTGACATGGTAACTTCAGTCACTGATTCAACTGCCCTGCATTCTAACCGCGATGCCCCCAGGGTGTCAGGATTCTGGCAGTTACCCCTATTAAATCATGAGTCTCAAGCCAAACTTCCAAAGGATTTATTGGGAGTTAACATATCTGGCACTGCCTGGATGTAGCTGACTCATAATTCATTGTCACCCTTGACCCTGGTTTCCCCCCCACACCTCCTGGGTACATCGTAATTCATAATTTCCAATGGGACATATCCCTAGCCAAGAGTCATCAATCATGTTCTCCAGTTAGAATTTTGCATGGCAGAAGCTTCTGTTACCTAGTTACTATCTTTGAAAACATTTATGGAATGCACTTTCAGTTTTGCAAGCTGCTGCACTGCTGCCCCCTGCCTTTCTGTTGGCAACTCTAAAAAGACCATAGAAATATTTTATGAGTTAACATAGAGCTCTATAAATGAACTTTTCCCTTTCCAGGAAACAAGTCCTGGGAACCAAGGTGGAGGCTGAAAGGGACGGAGTCAAAGTCCCCACCACGCTAGCGGAGTATTGCGTCAAGACCAAGACGCCTGCCCCGGACGAAGGCTCCGACCTCTTCTACGACGACTATTATGAAGACGACGAGATGGATGATGAAGTGGAAAGCTGCTACGGGGACGAGGATGACTCCGGCAACGAGGAGTCTTGACGAGGGATTCCCTGCCCCGTCCCCCATTCTTTCGCCACCCCCTCCCCATCCCTCCTCCCCCTCTCCTCCCTCCACCACTGCCTCCTGCTGCTGCACCTGATAGTAGCAATAAATTACCTGACTCATACTTGAAACCAGGATCCAACCCGGCTGAGACCTGGAAACCCCGTTTGGCCTGAGACAAAAGGACCCAAAAAACTCTACCTCAAAAGGAAGACTCAGCTTCTGCTTGACTGGGGAGGGGGTGGGAGATCTCCCAGGGGGCTTCAAGTGCTGTGTGTGTTTTTCGGGGCTTCAGATTTTGTTTTTTTTAAAAAAAATTCCTTTTATTCGGGGAGGATTTGGGTGGATGGAAAGCAATTCCTGATTATTCATCCTGAACTGATGCTTTGGCCATCTGGCGGGGGAGTTCGGGGCCCAGTGTCGAGTCATTGGACGGTCCTTTCAGGAGACAGGACCCGAGTACGAAGTTTGGAACGGCCTTTTGTGACATGGGTGGTGGTTTTTTTTCCTTTAACAACAACAACTGCAGGCCAAGATATTTGGGGAGAATTTCTAGCGAGGATTTTCTAGCTGTGCCAGGCAGGTCGGGGTGACATATTAACCAGCCTGTGTTTGTATAGCAGAGGCAAGTATTGTGAAGTGGGTATTTCTGGTTGGCTCTGGAGACAAGGCTAGGAAGCCTCCTGAGGTTTCTTCCAGGGGGGTGGGTGAAAGAGGGCTCCTTCCTTCCTTCCAGCACCTGTTCTCCCCAAAGCATAGGTATCGGATCTGGCACTCTGCCAAGCTTCTGTTTGACCAAAATGGCCTCGATGATGGTTTATCTACTTTCTTTCCTCAGTTTGACTTTCTTTTGGGGAAGAGCCCGCAACTCCCCAGCAAGCAAAGGAATGGAGAACAAGGCGCTGCCTGGGGGTTCCTGGAATGTTACAGGGAGTGAATGAGGAGGTGGGCTATCAGTTGTGCATTGTCCAGTGGTGGGATTCTCCCAATTTCCCAATTGGTTTGGTGATCGTGCACTTTGTGCGTGCGCGCGCAGCTTTCCAAACTTCAAAAGTTGAGACTGAGGCTGTGCCACGTCAATAAGTGAGAGGATAAAGAAGAGAAAAGCGTAGGGTTGGTGGGAAGGCCATTGCTGCGCTTTTCTCTTCTTTATCCTCTCAGCTGATCGTCAGTTTGTTTGGTTTTTTTAGCATTTTTTGCTATCAGTTCGACTGAACCAGGCCGAACCGGTAGCATTTTACCACTGCCATCGTCGCTTGGGTGTAGAGCTAAAACACAGCCTAAAACAATGCACCTCAGTTCCTAGAGAGCTCATTGCTGGATTTGGGGACAGGCACTGGAGTGGACAGAAGATAGGATAGACTGAAGAGAAGGCACTCCACTCCACCTTCTATACCAGCTTCACCAAGTAGCTCCCTTCCCTTTTTCCAGAAATCTTGAGCAAAAGTTGGGTAGCTCCATCGGAGGCCACAGCTCTGACTGAGCAGGCCCATACCTATAGTTAAGCATGGGGTTCTTCAGCCAGGACAAATTATGGGGGGAAAGCATGGAAGGGAAAGGCTCTTGGTCTTCCCCTTCTCGCCTTCTCCTCCAGAGCTGCCTCTCCTGATTTTCATTTTGGAGAGAAAACACCAGGCCATGTTGAAAAGACAAGTCACTGATGGAAGAAAGAGAGTCTGTCCAGCCTGGATGTCTCCCCTTGAACCCAGAGAGAGAAGGTAAAGAGTGGATTAACAAGGTCAGCAGCCAATCCTTGAATTCCCTCAGATACTTCAACATCCAGACACCTGCCCAGAAAAATCTGAGAGACCCCAGTTCTAAAAGACTCAAGACACTCTGAACACAAGGATTTCCAAACTGGGCAACTTTTAAGTCTTGTGGATTTCAACTTCCAGAACTCCCCAGCCAGCCTGGGAATTGACATCCACAAGTGTTAAAGTTGCCAAGTTTGGAGAGCCATGCTCTAAGACAAGGGTCTTTTGTCTTGACAGCTTTAAGACTTGTGGACTTCAACTCCCAGAATTGTTCCTCCAGTCATGTTACCTCAGGAATTCTGGGAGTTGAAGTCCACAAGTCTTAAAACTTAACCCTGGTTCTAAGTCTTAAGAGGCCCACTGGTGCAGAGGTTTTTAATGTAGGACAAAAAAAACCCATTCCACCCACCTAGTTCCAGCTTCCCTTCCACATAGTCTTTGATGCCGAATTTGGGGTGGCTACTTCCTGCCAATAAACATCATGCTTTAGACCTGTTCATCTCCCCTCTGATGGCTGGAGATCCTACAGGCCAGAGTGTGTGGCCAAAGCCATAATCACAAAGATCACCTTCCCCCCCCCCCATAACTGCTAGTCTAAATGCTCAAATCTCAGCCAGAGGCCTGGTAAATATCATCACTGCTAACAAACCACGATAGTGGAAAATCTGAAGAAGGTTCTCCTTCAACCTGCTTGAGGAAAAACAAACCATTCCAGAGTCTTCAGGAATGGGAGGCATACAAGTAAAATAGTAACCAGCATATGAAAGCAAGGGTAGCAGGAGATTTATTATTGAAATGACTTTCAGTATTAATAGTTTAGATTGGATTGTCAGTTTAAACTCTGAGAATGGTGATTTGGTTGCAAACATTTCGTCCCAATTTGAGGAAGCATCTTCAATCACATTCAGACTTGGAGCTCAAACTAACAACAGAACAAGGTATGGTTCCATTGTTTTCCATTGCTACTTCACAGACTCCAAATCAGAGGCAACTCGGGAAGAACAAAGACCCCCAAAAGAAACCCCATCAAACCCCTCCCAATTGGAAATCTTTTCTCATGGGAAGTCCTCCCAGGAGAAAGTGGGAGTAAATGATTGTAGCAACCTCTTTGGGTGAGAGGACCTGCACATAAACCCATAGTATCTAAAGACAATCTTAACATGGTTTCCACCATCAAATTGTCCTGCTTCAGCTCTTCAAATTGCACAAAGTGGCCAACTGCAGGATAGTCCTGAGGGCCATAAACCACCTTCAGAGCCTCAAACCAGTCCCATGGGGCAAGCAATTCTCCGGTTTCCCCATGTCATGTTCTTCATCAAGGGAAATCCAGCTAAAACAAACAGTTTAAGTTTTGGATGGAATGAAATCCTTTATAGAGACATCGGGGTGGGGGAGAATTGTCCCTGGTTTATAGGAGCCTTCCCCATACATTCTAATCCAGCCATTGCTTGCTTTTAAGTTCAAGTACCGAGATGGCTGCTGCCAAATCAAACCCGCCCGCCCCTCCACGGTTGAAGTCTTGTAATTGCAAATGTGTTGGTGGCTGTTGTAGTTCTCGGATTTCAGGGACTACGCAATGGTTATCTGGTCATCTTAAAGCACATTTGGCTTATTGCACCTGGAAGGGGCTTTTCCTTTTGCAAACAGACTGACTCAATGAATGATCTCAAGACTTGAGAGTAGTCGGTTCCAAAATAGCCCATGGGAGATTGTAAGGCAGAGGTCAGCAAACGTGGCAACTTTGAAAACTTGTGAACTTCAATTCCCAGAATTCCCTGGCCAGCATGGGCGTTCTGGGAGTTGAAGTCCACAAGTCTTAAAGTTGTCATGTTTGGGGACCCCTGTTGTATGGTTTTCCAGGAATGCAACCACCCCAGCTGTCCTCAGCACCAAGGTCCCCCAGGGAAGTTATGTAATGGTTCCACAAGGTTCTCCCATGTCTTCTGAAAATAACTCTTGCACTTTGTTTTTGAAGTCTCTTTCAACAGGAGTTTGGCACAGAAAATAGCATCCAGAAGAGTTAAGACTCCTTAGGATGGCATTTCCCAACCACGGGAGCTTTGAAAACGTGGACTTCAACTCCCAGAATTCTCCAGCCAGCATGAGCATTCTGGGAGTTGAAGTCTGCACGTCTTAAAAATTCCCGTGGTTGGGGAAACCCTGCCCTACAAGATAAGGTCCCAACCCAAGGGCATCTCTGCTGGGTTCCTCCTTTTCATGGTTCCATTGCAGGACAATGTGACACCATATTTAGCCAAGAAGGTTCTTCTTACAGTGGAAAATAAATAAAGGGATCTGCCTGCACCAGCAAGTTGTATAGCAGGGGTGTTCAAACTTGGCAAGTTTAAGGCTTGTGGACTTCAACTCCCAGAATTCCTCCTCCAGTCATGTTAGGAATTCTGGGAGTTGAAGTCCACAAGTCTTAAAACTTGCCAAGTTTGAAGACCCTTGTATGGAGTCTAGTTTCTCTCTCTCCTGCATTCCTGCCTTGTCAAATGTTATTCCTTTGAGCTCGCTCTCTTTTTTTGCTGATTCCCTCCACAAGGATTTGATGTCCATCTTTTAGAATGGGAAAGGAATTGCCCACTTCAAAATGTCCTCTGCTGTAGAAAAAGGACTTTGCTAAAATCCAAGTGTTCCTTTTCACAAGCAAATGATGGTGTGTGTTGTGGGGTTGTCTTTTTATTTATTTTTAGCCAGATCCCATGTCTCACTGGGCGCGCACTGAATGGAAATCCACTCTGCTTGCCTTTTGATGTCGCTTTCCTGATTTTGTGAGATGATGCCCCTTTCTCTAAGGTGGAATTTGCTAGGATTTGCACCTGGGGGGGGGGAGGCTATTAGGAAGCAGGGGGGATCTAATGGGTAAAAATCGACTTTTGTAGAATTGGGGGGGGGGTTGGCAGGGGATGGGATATATATATTTTGCTTTTTTCTGTTTTTTGTTTTGTTTTTCTGGATTTGAAGCTATTTAATAAAAGGATTTTGAAAGGAAGTGTTTTTTTGTTTTTTTTTGTCCTCTGGCAGCATTGCAACCTCTAGAGGCTGGGAGGAAAAAATTGTTCTAAAATGATAGTAGATAATCCCTTGTGAGCGACAGGGTTTTGCCAGCTCAAAACTGAAATAGTTATCGTCCCATGTTATAGTTCTATAGTCCCATGTTATTGTCCAGGGGTCTCCAAGCTTGGCAACTTTTAAGACTTGTGGACTTCAACTCCCAGAATTCCTCAGCCAGCTTCGTTGAATATTTTGACAGTGATTTGCTAATCTGGTCATGTGCTGATCTGGGGAAATGCAGCCTCTGAATGATTACAAAAACCCAAGCTTTTTTGAGGTTTACAGAACCATAGAGGAGAAGGGGAAGATTGGCAAAGAAGAAACAAAAGTGATAAATTCAGAGAAAATGGAAAGTCAGCTGGAAAATGGCCCTAAATGCTTAGCACAAGCACTAAGACTTGTGGACTTCAACTCCCAGAATTCCCCAGCCAGCATGGGGAATTCTGGGAGTTGAAGTCCACAAATCTTATAAAGTTGTCAAAGATGGACACGCCGCTTGGCATCTGTAACTCTTCACCTGATTCCCGGTGTGACTGGAAGTGATCAGTTCACATCTCTGTTAAGAGAGAGTTCTTCTGTTGGTACAAGTAAAATATTAATTAAACCATTAGAACTGTTCATGATTTTAGGTAAAGGGCCAAAGCAGTTACTCTCTTGTGGACTCTTAGGATATTCTTATTCCGTACTGGAGTTTCTTCCCACCTCCATTTAATAGGCTTAAAGAAAGTACAGTTAAGATGGGGATATAGTATTTGGAACATGGGCAAAACAGGTGTTAACCAAACATATTTGGAGGACGTTTTTGAAGAATTTCCCCCTTTTGAAGAATTAAGACACTAAAGCTTCAGATACCAGGTATACTGCCACCATCAGCTATGATTTTATGTGTCACGTAAGCTACATTTGCAGAGAGACAGAGCTACTTAAGCCTTGGCAAGGATATGTGCATTTTGCAATGCCTGCTGCACAGAGTTGGAAGGGACTTTGGAGGTCTTCTAGTCCAACCCCTGCTCAAGCAGGAGACTTAATACTATTCCAGACAAGTGGCTGTCTTTTTTTTTTAAAACAAATTTTATTAGTTTTTAAAGACAATACACAAACAAAACATAAAACCTAATAACATAAAATCTCTTACTGAATCTTTTTAGTTAATTACTGGTTAATCATTAGAGGTAAATTTTAACGCAGAAAACGAAAATAGAATTAGAGCGAGGATATATAAAAGTAATTGAAAATAGTACAGATATGACACATTCTGTATGAAAGTTCCAGATTATCACTATGCATATCTTATTTATTTTTTTCCAACTTTCTCCTTTTAACCTAAATTTCTATATCTCTTATTCATTGATATACTTATACTAGTCATCTGTCTTGTTTACAACATTCATTATTCTCTTCTAACGTTCTTCCAAAATTTTATTAAATCTTCAATAAGCTACTTTAACGAACAAAAAAGAAAACATGAAAAGTATAATAAAACTTTTTTTGTGGAAAGCGGCTTAAATCCTGGGTTAGCATCTTTTTATACAACATAAATCAAATTCCATGCCACCTTATATACTATTTCAATAGCTCATTTAATTCATTCTACATTTTCTTGTTTTCTCCCTGCTTTTTCACTCTCTTAATTCTATTTTATTTATTTCATCTCAATTTAAATCATTTTACTTGTATCTTTTGGTCCGTTCTTTTTCAATTATCTATTTTTTCTTTTTCTTTTACTGCAAAATTTCCTCTGTAATCACTTGGTTGAAGTATGACACTTTTTTATCTCTTCCCCTAGATTTAAACACTTAAAATAATATATAATTTTTCATACTGATTCTGCCTGTGCATTCTAAACATAGTACATTTTTAAAATAATTTTAAAAAAGAGAAAAAATTAGTAATAGTAAAAATAGTATTGTAAAAACAATGTTCCATAGCTAATTAAACTCTATTAGGACAATTTTACACATGTCCCTTTAATATCATAACTCATATAATATTCCAATTTTCAACTCTATTTCAAATACAAATACTATAATACAATCCTGTGCATTTGCAGAATCTCTTCTTTTGATTACATTTTACCCTTTGGTCTTCTAAAAAAACCGTTTTTTTAACATCTTTGTTTTAAGTCTTTATAACTTCTCTTCCCTTTTCCTTCCTCTCTTATCCAGTCTAGTCTTTTTGCCCCCCACCTCTCAATCTCCGCCCTCCTGGTCTCCCCCTCTGTTGTATTCCTCTTTTCTGTTGCTCCTGACATTGTATCGGTTTTTCATCTTATTTTTCCCTTTCTTGGTTGTTTTTTTTTAAATCTTGAATTCTCCATTTTCTTTCCCTTTTCTTCCTCAACTAAAATTATTTGTCCATTAAAGATGGCTTCTTTCTTCATCATCTCAGCTTTCTTGTTTGTAATTTCTGGTAGGTAGGAAATCGCCATTTCTAAGAAGTGAAAAACAGATCCAGAAGAGCCCTTGCCTTCTTGTTCCTTCTTCTTTTAACTTTTTATATTCTATTTTCAATTCTTCAACAGATAATGCCATTGTAAGATTTTTTTTTATTTTAAACAACCCAAATGATTTTAGTCTTTTAAAGAATAGTTTCCAAGAGTCCCAAAGTCACAAGCAATCCAATCTGTTTCATTTAGCACTTTCTTCTTTTTGTACTATCTTTCCTGGGGAAATTTAATTACACAGTTCCAAAGTAATTTTTTAAAAGTCTTATTGCCAAAAAAAAAAAGAAAATTTTTGGTTTTTAGTTCCAATGTTCAGAAATCTTAATGTCCCCTTGGCTTTAATAATTACCTTCTATGCCAAAGCAGGTTTTTCCTATTTCCATCTGCTATCTCCGTAGGGAAGGAGAGTGAGAAGAAAAAAAAAACTTTCCCTTTGACTTTTCTCCAGCCACTTTTAACGATCTTGTTAGGAAACAATGTATCCTTTGAAAAGTTGAACCTCCAGAATAAAGATGTAACTTATTGTCCCAATTGAGCCAAAAACTTTCACTTCTTCAAACTTCCTCCTGCACAATCTTGTCCGGCTGAAAGCTTTTCTTGTGGCGGCCATTACTGACGCCACTCCACTGCCTTGGAAAAGGGGAGTTAAACCGGCTGAGGAGGGGGATTGCTATTCCCCCAGACCCCTGCCCAGATTCTCCGTCTTTCGGTCTTCGGTTACCTCTACGGGGTAACCATAGCCTCCAAATCCAGCTGGATCGGGGGCACCTCAGCAGCGAGCGCAGCAGAAACCGCGCATGATCACGGATTCCTGCCGCTGCCGAAGCCATGCAACCGGAAGTTCACACAAGTGGTTGTGTTAAACTGCTCCAGTGATGAAGCACCCACAATCCATTCCACTGATCAATTGTTCTGCCAGAAAATTTCTCCTTAATTCTAGGTTGCTTCTCTCCTTGATTAGCTTCCATCCGTTGTGCTTTGGGAAACAGGTTGACCCTCGGATCTTTGTGGCAGCCTCTTAAATATTGGAAGACTATTATCATGTCTCCCTCAATTCCTGCAATTGTTCTTCATGTCTTTTAGCCTCCAGCTCCCTAATCATCTTTGTTGCTCTTTTCTGCACTCTTTCCAGAGTCTCGACATCTTTTTTATAATATGGTGACCAAAACTGAGGTTATGACCTGGACTCATGCATCACACTCAACCATAATGTATATGTGTGAAACTTGTGGTCTGTAATCCATAGATTGGGCTTAGTGGCTTGTAAGCCCAGCTTGTTTTGGGTTGTTCAACAAATCAAGTTTTAAAGAGCTTAGGCAAGAATATGTGAAGCCAGTTATGTTTGCTGCCTTATAACCCCAAACGGTTTGTGCTCATAAGAATTTTCCCTAAAGCACTGCTAAAACTGGGAAATAGATGTTTTTTCTCCTGTTATGAAAGAGTTGTGCAAATAAATAGCAATAAAATAAAAATGCTCTTGATGTACAGGTAGTCCTCAACTTACAACAGTTCACTTAGTGACCGTTCAAAGTTACGGCACTGAAAAAAGTGAGTTATGACCATTTTTCACACTTATGACCATTGCAGCATCCTCATGGTCAAGATTTACATTCAGATGCTTGGCAACTGCCTCATATTTGATTGTTGCAATGTCATGGGGTCATGGGATCCCCTTTTGTGACCTTCTGACAAGCAAAGTCAATGGGGAAGCCATAACAACTGTGTGACTAGCTTAACACCTGCATTGATTCACTTACCAACGGTGGCATAAAAAGTCATAAAATGGGGGCAAATGTCACTTGACAAATGCTTCAGTTAGCAACACAAATTTGGGGCTCAATTGTGGCCCTAAGTTGTGGGTCCCCTGTACAACAAACGGCTTCATTTTGTGCAGAAATATATAACCTGACATAAGTTGGCTTAATCTCTAACTTCAGCAGGAGGCATGCTTTTTGCGTGCTTTTCTTGTAAACAAGATTTGGATTCCCTCTTGAGCTGGTCAGTGTCTGGAAGCAGTGAGAGCAGGTGGGTAGGGGCAGCTCTCTGAAACGTTGGTCATTTGAAAGTGTTTCTCCTTCTTGGATGCATCTTATCATTTTATTTTTTTTACACTTTTTAAAGACTGAGCTGCCCCAATGGTGCTTTTTTCATGAGGCAACTGGAATTTCTTGTTTTTTTCTTTTTAAGAAATTTTGCTTCTCATCGAAGAAGCTTCTTCAGCTCTGACTGGATGGTGGGGAATGGAAGGATTTATACTCCTTGCAGGCAGCTAGTCATTTGCATCCTTTTAGAGAGTTGTTGAGGCTACTTGGAGGTTATCTGTGTCCTCAGAGCCACCTGAGTGGTTCTTGTAGTCTGCAATTTTTCCTCTGGAAACCCATTCCTACTCCCACCCCATTCAAAGGGTGTCCATCCCAAATGGAATAGTTCAAAATCTGCAAAGCAGTGGTTTTCAACTTGTAGGTCGCAACCCCTTTGGGGGGGTGTCGGATGACCCTTTCATAGAATTGGAAAACACATATTTTTGATGGTCTTAGGAACCAAGCCATAATTTTATGGTTGGGAGTCACCACAACATGAGGAACTGTATTAAAGAGTCCCGGCATTAGGAAGGTTGAGAACCACTGCTATAGAGGTTCTCAGTCATCCAGGTATCGGTTGTCCCCAAAGTGCTTTTTCAGGAGGCAACTGGGGTTTCCTGTTTCTTCTACATACTTTGAAGACTGAGCTGGTTTATGAAACCATAATTCCTTTTACACCAACTGAAGCCTTATGGTTAGCGAACATTGGGCTTTTTCTATGCATCTAAAACCTGTTTCTTTGCTATTCACTGGCATAAGCTGCTTTTATTAACTGAATGAAAGTGTGATTTCATGATTAATTGCACCATAATTTCCATGCAAGCAGGACAAGGATTACGCAACACTCCCCCCCCACCACCACGTGCCCTTATACTTAATAACCTCCAGCGAGGTCAACGCAGCGCCTTTAACAATCGCGTGTCCTTCTGCACGACCCATAGTAAACGGAAAAGATGAAGAGTGGGCGGAGCTGCTAGTTCTTCGCCTTGTGGTTGGCCGTCAACGTCCATTGATAGGCGGGAGTACTCTGTATGGGCAGATATACTTCTTTACAGAACGTTTGATTGGCTTGCGCTGCTATCAGTCTACAGTCACCATGCGCTGATTGGGCAGCGCTGGAGAATGATCAGGAACCCGATTGGTGGTTGCTATCGCGACCGCCTATTGGCGTATGTGATAGCGTAGAGGTCACTAGTTTGTGTCGCCAAATCATGAACGTTATAAAGGTTTAAGGTCGAGCTCTTTTCCAAGAGGCTTTTCCTTCTCAATCTCGCTTTTTCTGATCGCTTCCTTTTGCGGCGCTCTTCCTGGGTTGCCCCATTTACCACACAATCGCTTCATCTCCACCAGCGTCCAATCATCACCCGGGCAGACCGCATCGTCACCCGTGATTGGCTGCGACTCGTGACTAATTTTAAAACCGTCTCATACACTTCCCACTTTGTCCCCGCCCTTTGGAATCTTGGGCGCTCCAGAATTCTGAGTGGACCAGCTTTCGCGTCACTCCGAGGGGTTTGAGCCAATAGTGAGATCGGAGGCTCCTCTCGCTCGTCCGCTATCGGCTGGGCGCCTTGTGGGCTCGCCCCTTTTCGTCCCCTTGAAAGGGCGAAAAGCGCCTCGAACGCACGAAGTGAGACCGGCTCGGACGTTCTCTCATTGTGCCAGGCATCGGCGGAGGGTCGGTCATGGCGGCCGGGCTCGTGCTGCTGACGTTGGGCTCCTTGCTCTGCGCCTTCAGAGGCGCCTCGGCAGCAGGTAGGGCAGAAGAAAGGCTGATCTGAGTGGGGGCCCCAGGGCCACTTCCCTGTCCGAAGGGCTCCTAAAAGCGGGAAGCGTTATTTGGTCTCCCTCCAGAGGAAGAACGTGGGTTGGTGAGGGAGAGAAATCTTTCATCAAGCGGGTCGGGCGAGGAAGCCTTTTTCGCTCGTTGGTCTCCGCGTCCCTGGAGGAGGGAAGGTGTCTTGNGGTTGGTGAGGGAGAGAAATCTTTCATCAAGCGGGTCGGGCGAGGAAACCTTTTTCGCTCGTTGGTCTCCGCGTCCCTGGAGGAGGGAAGGTGTCTTGCCTCCCTCGAGTTAATAAAGGGAGGGGGTGTCCCCTCGTTCGTTATTGGGGAGGAGAGAGATGCCCCCTCAAGACAAAGAAGGGAGGGGGGCCCTTCCACGTTATTGGGAAGGGATCGTCTCCCCTTCAAGAGAATGAGGGGAGGGGGCTCTTCATACTTTATGGCTGGGAGGGAAATGTCTCCCCTCAGGATAATGAGGGGAGGGGGAAGGAAATTGTCCCTCAAGATAATGGGCAGGGGAACTGCCTCCCTGGCTGTTAATGAGGGGAAGGGGCTCCTCACTGGGGGAAGAAAATGTCCCACTCAAGACAAGGGGAGCTGCGATCTTTCCATTATCACTGGGGAGGGGAAAAATCTCCCATTCAAGATAATGAGGGGAAGGGGGGCCTTATACACTGAGGGGAGGGAAAACGTCTCCTTCAAGAGAGGGAGGGGAGGGGGCTCCTACAATATTGGGGAAATCTCCCCTCAAGTTAATGAAGGGGGGGGGGAAGCTCCTCTTGTACATTTTTGGGAAGAGGGAAAATGCCCCCCTCAAGATAGTGAGGGTGAGGGAAAGCACCTCCACATTTGTTAATGAAGGGGTTGCATTATAGCTGGGAGGAAAGTCTCCCCCTGAAGATAATGAGGTGGAGGGGGGGTCTTCCCACACGTTATTGAGGAAGGGAAATGTGTCCTTCAAGTTAATGAGAGGAGCGGGCCTCATTGTACATTATTGGATGGGAAGGAAAAGCTCCCCTTCAAGATGAGAGGAGGGGGGGTCATTTTTGGGAGAGAGAATGTTCTTTGTGTTAATGAGGGGAGGGGGAAGCATCCCTCATACATTCATGGGGGGCAGGCTGAGTTGGAGTGGATCCTTATACAGTGATTGGGCAGGACTGGTGTGGTTGGTGAGGAAAGTCATACCCTCCATTAATGGGGAAGAGACCAAATCCCCCTCCTCTATGACAGTAATGGGGAGCTGAGAAGTATGAGTCTAGCCCAAGCTAATGTATTGTGTATTTATTGTGTTTTTAGGCAGTACACCAAGGTGAATTAGAATTGTGTAGTGTGAGCTTCAGCCTACTGTGGGAAACAATCAAGTGTGTTCCACTGTATTGTTTCTTTTGGGTGGCCAAAACCCACCTCACAGGGTCGTAGTTGTGAAATTAGGAGGAGGAAGGTGTGATGGACATTTGTACAACTAATAGAGGTGGGATACAAATAAATAGTAATTTGATCTAAACCTAGCTGTATGTGGGAAGCAATATTGGGAAGAGCAGTGCAGAGATACTGAGCTCATGATAAGGGGCCAGAGGTTTTAGTATCTCACATACTTTTTGTGTAGGAAGAGAATATAGTTCTTCCTTGTGCAGGAGCATGGGAATAGTGAAAAGGAGGGGAAGTAGTTGAAATATGTATGAGTGGTTTTCCATGCATATACGAGATGAGAGAGACTGGAAAATACAAATGCTGTTGCTTATATTAGACTAAGAACATTTTCTTGCTAGTTTAGCTTTCTTGCTTTGCTATTTGATACTTTTCTGATTGGCTTAAGTATTAAGGTATTTGTATTTTTAAAAAGTTATGAAATGAAGGGAGGGTTTTTTTATAAAATTTGTATTTTATATTTGAATATAATTATTTTCCAGGCTATTTTCAGTATTTAAAGAGATTTTTCCCAACAGCCTCCCACTCATAAAATGCATGCTAGAATTACCCTTGAAGAAAAACCAAATGTACTGTAGTGGACAATATGTCAGGACTTCATGAATAATTATAAGTAGCAATAATGTGTCTTAATGAATTGAAACATTGAAATGAATATTTTAAAAAATGCTAAGTATAAAATATAGTGCACAAGGAAACTTATTTCTTCTCTCTGACATGTAGATTTCTGTGTGTAAAGACTTTTTTTATTCTGGACTGTTCAGAGGATATACAAGACTAATATTGTTTCCATCAAGACTTTTCATCTACTTTTCCCATGCAAGGAAGACTGAGGAGAGATTCCTCAAGTCAAATTGAAATTGAAATCACTGTAGCAGCATTGGCACAACACACACTCTTCCAAATACTTTACTGTATGCTTAATCGAAAAAGATGTAAACCAAAGAAAAATTGTATGTTTCTGGCTCATTGACAGGTGTAAACCTCCAATATTGGGCTAATACTGCAAATCATGAGTAATTGACTTATGCAGATAAAGGTATGAGATACTGAGAGAAATGTGTTTGAGGGGAATAAAACAGGATGGCAATACTAATAATGA
This sequence comes from Laticauda laticaudata, assembly GCA_004320025.1. Lineage (NCBI taxonomy): Eukaryota > Metazoa > Chordata > Lepidosauria > Squamata > Elapidae > Laticauda > Laticauda laticaudata. Next base: position 64,308 of record BHFT01029687.1, read on the forward strand.
TGCAGTGGTTAGAATGCAGTACTACAGGCTACTTCTGTTGACTGCCGGCTGCCTGCAATTTGGCAGATCGAATCCCACCAGGCTCAAGATTGACTCAGCCTNCTGCCTGCAATTTGGCAGATCGAATCCCACCAGGCTCAAGATTGACTCAGCCTTCCATCCTTCTGAGGTGGGTAAAATGACCCAGATCGTTGGGGGCCAGAAGGCTGACTCTGTAAACTGCTTAGAAGGGCTGTAAAGCAGTATATGTCTAAGTGCTATTGGTCTTTTCCACAGGTTGTTAGCTATGCTTCAACTCACCATACCTCCCCTGTAAGTCTGAACTTAGATAATCTAATAAAGCTCTCTAAAATTTCAGAATGTGTAAAAATGTAGCTTGGTTTTTAATATTTTACTTAAATAGTATGGTTTCTAGAAGATTATAGAACCTGTTTGATGCTGAAAAACTTAGCATGTTATTTCTAAGGGTATGTAAAATTTGTTGAGATTGAAACACTTCCAGTGAGGTTAGATTTAACTCCTTTCAAGTTTGAAACAGCCAATTGGCCTCAAAAATAGTTTACATACCTCTAAAGGTTTCATAGGGTTTCTCAAAATCTCTAGCTGACATTTCTGCTCTTGTTCTTAGACGTGTGTAACACTCTAAAGTACATCTAAAACTTAAAATGATGATTGTGCTTTCATTGACTCAAGGTAACTTACAACATTAATTATATTGCACAATAACTTTTTAACATTGAAGGTCAAAGTGGATTGAGAAATGGGAGTAGTCCTGTGCAATGAAACAGCAGCATCCGTTTGTATCTGTTCATTTTATAGTAGTATCACATGTTTCTTTGTTGTAATTTTGCCCACACAATATTTAATTTGTCACATTTGCCATATATCTTTTGTGAGATGGCCAATGGTTCACTTACGCAAGCCTTAGCTCTTTCTTTTCGTATTAAGAATTCTGGATCATACAGTGAAACCAGTGGGGGATAGATTTGCAGAATTCATACTTAGTGTCAACTCTGAAGCTGGCCTGACTGAGGCCACCTTGGAGGCTTAAGTGTTGCCACAATGGTGCAGAGGGATAGAGTGGAGGAAATAGAGATAGCTGGGATTTTGTAGCCAAAACAAAATAGTTTCCTCTGCGAACCAAGGACATTCAGACAAGTGGCTGAAAAAAAAGAGTGAAGCTTCCAAGCAATCGGACAGCACCTTGATTGGACCATATGACTGATTGGGAAAGGGGAAACTTTTAATTCGGTGAAAACTGCAGGAACTTTTAGAGTCGGTTTTCACCAGTCTGTGCCAATATGATATATCCAATAAACTTGTTCTTTGAGGAACCTGCTGGCCTTGGGCTTCTGTTTGCCATGGGTGTATTATTTGGAACCCAGACACTTAGGGTTGGAATATTTATTGTTAGAAAATTCTGTGCTGGCCTATCCAGATAACCTTTACAAACTATGATTGAAACATCTGCCAGTGCTTAAGATTCCTGGTTTTATATCTGAGGTGTTAGAAATTTGCAATAAAATATCTTCATGTCACAGCATAAGTAATTTTGTAATATTGGAAGACAGTTACAGCACTAGCAGGTTACAAAGCACTGATGTTTATGCCCACAAACAGTTTGAAGTAGAATCTGCATCTGAGATCTCTTACATTTTAGTTAGAAAGGTCAGAATGAGGAATTGATTAGCCAAAAGAAGTTGAAATCTGTGGTTTAGAACTAGTCCTCCAGATGACCATAATGGAGCCTATCACAGTCATAACTCAGATTAGTCGTACAATAGCATTTAGACTTATATACTGCTGCACAGTGCTTTACAGCCCCTCTCCAAGCAGTTTACAGTGTTAGCATATTTGCCCCCAACAGTCTAGGTCCTCATTTTACTGACCTCGGAAAGATGGAAGCCCGAATCAGCCTTGAGCTAAGGATCGAACTCCTAGCTGTGGGCAGAATTAGTCTGCAATACTGCATTTTAACCACTGCACCACCATGGCTCCTGACCAACTTGATTTTGCAGCCTCTTTTGAGGCAGTTAAGTGAACCAGATTTACTATTAGCACAGGTTTGCAAAAAGTGAAAGTAAATATTTTTTTGACAAAACTGATAAAATGCCATCTCATGACTCTGGGATTCTGCAGACTGGTGTAAACATGACCCAGTTATTGAGCGCCCACAGTGCGGTCATATGAGTGTGGAGGGGTTGACCATCAGACCTTTGAATCCAGGCCATAAATATCCCCTATATAGGTCTGTTAGACGTTTGATCACTAAGCAACCAGTTGCAAATTGAGGACAATCTATATGATTTGAGTCAACAGTAAAGAATCACAAGTTTTGCTCTTGACAAACCATAGGTGATAGCACTTAGTGCAACTGAATCAATGATGTAACAGTTTAGAAAATTCAGAAACAACTTTATTCTGTAATGTAATGATTTCTTAACATACCTGAGATGATTTTCTTTGCTTCCTTCGGAGTCATTTTTCTGTTTGTTTCACATTCTCCCTGTGTTTCCCCCCCTCCCTCCACAGTTCAAATGCTGCTGAAAAATTGACTGACAGAAGACCTCTCTTTGAGATTTCTAGGACTGTTTCATATATGCTTTCTGTTTACTTGGAAGAAGACAAAGAGTGGCTTGGCACATATTTGTGAAGACCATATATTTTCACATATCCCCTCAGGCAGAAAAGATATCACACCTGTTAGCTTCTTAAACCATGTGCCTTTTTTTCTGGCATTGTGCTGCACTGTAGATTGTCAATTCCCCTTTAATTCCAAAGCAAAAAACAGATCAAAAAGAAAAAAACAATTACACAACAAAGAAAAAGGGGGAAGAAGCAGCGCTTCTTAAAAATAAAAGCTTTAATAACCATTTTAATAAAGGTTGGCCATATTTCCTTTCAATTGTTTATACATAATCTAGTTTATAAACAACTACTGCTTCAATGGGTATCAGTTAACACACAACCTTCAATCCACTAAGTAATTAGAGCCAGAAGTTTGTCTTTGTAAAACTGAGAGAGGCTAGTTTCTTAGCTGAGTAACGTAGATGCTGACCTCTGTCTGTAACCCCGCAGATTAATGTTTGATTAGACTAATCTTTGAATAGATCATTAGCTCAGCAGCTCTGGGAATGTGCATGTGACACATCTTTAGAGCTCCCGTCCGGTTTTTACTGGACACGCTAGCTCTGCAAAATGGAAGGAAAGAGCAGCAGTCTTGTGAAACGTCAAATATTTCCCATGTTTCTCTTTATCTTTGCAATGTAGGTTACAATTGGCTTGTGGAAGTAGCTTACGTGTTTCAAAACTGCCATATTATCCCTTATCACTTCTTTGGAAAGCCAAGGGTCTGTCTTGTTTGTACTGGACACAGATGTAGCTGCTTTATTTAGTAGGTTTTAAAGTTAATCCAGGCCAACCCAGTGAAATGCAGCTGGCAGTGTATTTTAATTTTTTTGTTTTAATTGCAGAAGTATTTGCTGCATTGAAGAGAGAGTTCATTGGTAGGAGGTATTCTCAGATGCCCCTCATGAGAAGCACATACTTTCTAGCCCCTCTCCTCCCCCCCTTAGTCTGTTTCTTATCTGGCTAGTGTTGCAAATGTTCTGGTGAAAGGTGTTTGGGACAGTGTCTGCTTTGTGAGGGAGCCTTTAAAAATAAGGGATGAAGAGAAGGTATGTCCAGCAGGCTGATGTGTTGATAATACCTAGTTTTGATGTGCTCTTAACTGAAACATCTCAAATCCCTTTGAGAGTTTTCTCTTCAACAATATTGCAGGAATCTTTTTTTTCATTTCACAAGAAAGTAATCTTCATCCTTGAACTTGCTTGTTCTGCTGTCTAGCTTGGAAGCATTTTACAATTTTTATAGATTTTATAATAACATGGTCAGCTTTACAAAGTTATTACTGTTTTATATTGGGCCATTTCTGTCCTTGGCAGTTTATGGCATTTTCTATTGCAAAGTAAAGATACACCTGCTTGGGAAAATGAAGCACATGCTTGGGTGGATCTGTTGTAAAGAGATTAAAATGTTATCTCCCTGATCACTTTAACTGGCATCTGTTTTAAAATGTTATCCTAGCTCTGCGATGCTGGAACAAAATTATTTGGCCATGTTTAGGCAATGGTGTCTAAAATACTGAGATTTTAATACAAAGCATAGAAGACTTGTGTTATTAAAACTTAAGATGCATGACTTCTGGTGGCCAAGTGCTTTATTTTCAGTTGTGAAGTGGAGGCATTGTTTCGGGAATGAAACATCTTTTTAAAAAGAATATCTTTTTGCTTTAATAAAATATTGCTCTTGGCAAAACCAGTAGTCTAAAGAGGTTAGATAGTTGTGTGTGCCAGTTACTTTATACAGCCTTGCAGTTTCACCCTCTGATGAGAGAAGGTTTGCTTTTAGTTGAAGGTGACTTTAAAGCAAAAATCACATGATTTTCCTTTGGGCAAAATTCTAAGTAGAAACAGCAGAAAAACCAGTGGTTTGTATCTGCTTAATGGCCTGCTGTTTTATTGCAGCTCTTTTTCTCCACTCTGTTTAAGGGACTTAATTAATTAAGAGGTTTAAGCAGGCTTTTAACATAATCATTTCCTTCACCTCCATCTTACACTCAGAAGACTGCTATTTCTTTTCTGTTTTTAATTGGAAATATAAATATTGCAAATGTGATTAAAGTTAATATGTGATGACTAAGCATAGAGCAGTTATCAGGACTTAATGGATCTTTGTTTCCTTGTTAGCTTTTGCTGCTGCTTCCCTCCTATCTGTTGGGGCATCCTTGGAAGGATTCCTGATTGCTTGGCCCTTGTTTTCAATTCATCTTGTACTTTATATAGAAGAGCTATTTTAAATGGTCTCCTGTGTGGATTCTAACATTTTATTGGGAATGTAAACCGGCAACTAAACTGTCTAGGCAGCTTGACCTATAAAGGAGTTGAATATTTTAATGTCCTTCTTCGATTTCCCCTAAGTACTGCAGAAATGAATAAAAACAAAACCAGTTATCACTGCAATTTAAAATGTAGTCATTTCACACAAAGAGACAATCTTCAGAAGTGCCGTTACAGAATGGACATAGCAGATTTTTCAGTTCTTACTGACTTTTAGGTATATTCTTTCTCCGAGACTAGAAGGAGATATTTGTACAGATCTGGGAGGAGATGGGTAGTTTTAAAAACCAGAGAAATAACCATTAAAAAGCATTTCAATGTAAAACTGTTTTTAATAGTCCAAGTTTTCATTCAGGGGAAATCCATCATGGCTCCCATGATGTGCTTATTAGTCAGATCTGGGATGATTGTGGATCCGAAAGGGCAAGATACTGTAATTTTTTTCTTCTTGTGGCTTCTTTAAAGGAAGTTTTAAAGACAGATTTGGGTAAGGTTACCATGAATTACTGTGATGAGTACAACTATATTTAATTATGTATTTATTTATATTTCATATGTCTCAAAGATGTTTAATAGAGTAAAAATGTAAGTGAGAAATAAAATGCAAAAATTATGGCAATTTGTAATGGGAAACTTTTTCTGGATTTTGGTTGCGGAGTGAGTTTATGAGTATAACCTTCTGAATTTTCCTCTAGCCCTAGTAGATCAGTTTTTTTTTAAAATAGTTCGGCTCTTCTGTGACAACAGTCTCATTTCAAGGTCTCCCATTTAAAAATGGTTATTTCTGAGATTGATTATAGTTTTGTCCCACTGTTTTTTAACATTACAGTAACTTATGCCCATGCATGCACACACATACAGAGTAACAGTAGATAACCTTGTGTGTAGAAGACTTACACACAATAGGAGGTTAAGTCAGCATGGCAGGCTGCTCTAGATCAAGGCATGGCATATTTGTAGTTGCTTAAAGTGTGCAGGTTTTTGCTTATATTAAGCTGGTATTTTTTTCCCTTTAGGCTTGCATTTTATAAACTGTAGAAACAGCCCTTTGGACGTCTCTGGCAAGTTCACAGGAACTCTCAGGGAGCAGCCAAGGCTGTCATTCGCACGCCTGGGTTGTCCTCCAAAATAGGCATGAGTGAACAGAATACAATGTACCACATTGCACAATGTACCTGAAGCCATTTGAGTTTCTCTTGGAAGGTAGAGGAAAAACATGCCTGCTTCTGTTTTACTAAATTTCATTAAGCAGATCATGATGTTCCTAGGAAACAGTCATAAAAAGGGAGATGATGGCAACATTTATGAGGAAATCCCCACATTAAGAAAATCAAATTCTGTGTTTGAAACCATACAAAGCATAGGAGACACAGAGGTAATCCTCGACTTACAACCGTCCGTTTAGCGACCTTTCAGCACTGAAAAAAACGGACATGACCAGTCCTCACACTTACAACCATGGCAGCATCCTTACCATCATGTAATCAAAATTCAAGCACTTGTCAACCGGCATGTATTTGGGTGACACAATCATCATTTGTGACTTCCTCAGCTGGTTTCCAACAAGCAAAGACAATGGGAGAAGCTGGATTTGCTTAATGACCAAGTGATTCACTTAACAATCACAGTGACTTGATTAATGACTGTAGCAGAAAGGTCGTAAAATCGGGGACTATCCACCTTGCTCAACAATTGTCGTAAGTCGAGGACTATACTCTGTGAAGTAATTCGGATTAAGCAACAGGGCTCACTGTGAACCGAAGATGATAAAAAACAGTGGTGTCCCAAAGGTACTTTTTTCAGGAGGCAACTGGACTTTCTTGTTTTTTCTGTGAAGATGTTTTGCTTCTCATCCAAGAAGCTTCTTCAGCTCTGACAGGATAGTGGGGAATGGAAGGATTTATACTTGCAGACTGGTCGCTGGTCATGGAGTATATCCTGTCAGAGCTGAAGAAGCTTCTTGGATGAGAAGCGAAACGTCTTCAAAGAAAAAACAAGAAAGTCCAGTTGCCTCCTGAAAAAAAGCACTTTTGGCATAACCATGACCTGGATGACTGAGAATCTCTACAGAATAAAACAGTGGTGGTTTTTCCTTCCCTTCTCTTCAGGTGTTCCTCAATCAAATATTCTGAATTTTAAGAATCTTTTTGTTGCCATTTGGAATAAAGCAAGTCTTGGGTCTAACTTTGAAAACAAAAAACAGCCCCAATCCTTGAAACAAATGTTTTGTTTTTTGTTAATGTGCCACATCATTCCAGAATCTGAATGGCTCATTTAGAAATGTTCCTTCCACTTCAGCACAAACAATTTCCCCCCACAGGTTTCCTGTCTCTTTCTAATCTTCTTAAAGGACCTCAGCGGATCCTTCCACAAAATCTCAGTCACCGCTTTTCTTTTTTCCTTCTGCAAAGCCTTGTTTTTACAGAACTGTCATTTATGGGGAAATTGTGCCATGTTTTGATTTTCAGTACTAATTGCTTTAGGAAAGGCATGCATTATGTTTTGCAAGTCATGTGTATCTAGCTGTATGTGAGTGACAGTTTTAAAGGGCCAGAAAGCACAGAAAGAGGAGGTCGAATCCATGTGCTTTAAAGGAAACCTGTGCAATGCTACTCAGTCACTACAGCCAGGAATTAGCTTGTTTGGGTTAGCTGATCATGTATTTTTAAAGTAAGGGTGAGCAAAGAAACAATTATTTGGTGCAGTACATATGAGGACATGTTCCTTTCTGACTTTTATGAAAGGCCTCATATTTGTACTTTTGCACGCCTGATCGGATTTGCTGAGAACAAATTGTGTGCACCAGTCCCTTGATAGGAGAGTGATTGGTGCAAACAATGCTGAATGTGCTGATCATTCACTTTTCCCTCAATTGCCACCATTATTGTCTTTTCCTCTTTCTTGGAGAAGAGGAACAGAGTCTGAACTCTTATTGAAGCAGGGGTGTAAACAGGTAATGTCACAATAACGATATATTTGCACATCATCAATACTCACAATAACTATATCTGAAATTTAAAATTGAGAAGCTGTTTTGTGTTAGGTGTTACATTGGGGCAAAATACTCAGTCCCAGGTCTTTCTCATGAATCTATTCCTGTATGAAAAGATCATGCTCTGAAAGAACTTGTGAAGACTAGTAAACCATCTTTTTTGATCCTGGTTTAATGACCTTACAAACACATGCATAGGAGAGGTTGGGTCGTGTCTTTTCCACATGTACAAGGTTCTTTCGAGAGCTTTGTAATGGCCTGTGAATTTTTTCAGGGTCCTGATTTGCAAATTGCTTTAGGACACAATGATGCAACAGATCATTGAACTGTTACCTGGTAAATATTCAATACTGCTTTTAGTAAAATGCGCTAGTATTGCAGCCTTCATAGAGTGAAAGTTAAATAACAATGGGTTCTGTTTCACCTCTTAGTTGGAATATTTTTTTTTTTTTTTTGGTTTAAGAAAAATGTTAGTCTGAGTAAAGGCAAAGAATATGGATGCAACATATTAATATCGCTAGTGATAAGAGCTGCGGTGGCGCAGTGGTTAGAGTTCAGTACTGCAGGCTATTTCTGCTGCCTGCCGGCTCCCTGCAATTTGGCAGTTCGAATCTCACCAGGCTCAATATTGACTCAGACTTCCATCCTTCCGAGGTCGGTAAAATGAGGACCCAGATTGTTGGGGGCCAGAGGCTGACTCTGTAAACTGCTTAGAGAGGGCTGTGTAAAGCACTGTGAAGCGGTATATTAGTCTTAAGTGCTATCGCTAGTGGTACTTTTTGTTAGAAAGCTCTCCATCCTCATTCACCAAGGGAAGAGAAGCTTTCCAGGCTCTGCTGCTTCAGTACTTTCTGCATCTTGTAATATATAAGCAACCAATTAAGGAATCGGTATACTGTAAGTTACTTATTATCCCTTTTTAAAAATATCTTTTTGAATGCACTATTTTTTTATTTATTTTTTCCCACTAACCCTTTGTTGCTAATACCTCTTCAACTCATAGCTGGCTTTATAAAGTCACCTCTCTCTCAAAAGAAACTGACAGAGGAAAGTGTGGAACTGCACTGTGAGGCTATTGGCAACCCCATCCCCGAAATCCAGTGGTGGTTTGAAGGAACTGACCCCAATGGTACCGCCATACAGCTTTGGGATGGCGCCTGGCAGAACCGGGTCCAAATCAGCGCAACCTACCAGCGGCACTCCTCAAGCACTATCGCCATCACTAATCTCATGATCAGAGACTCTGGCACGTACGAATGCTGGGCCAGCAACGACCCCGATCGTAACCACTTGTCGAAGAGCCCCAAAGTCAAATGGATCCATTCCCAGGCGAATGTCATTGTCACTAAGCGTGAGTGGCAGACTCCTACATGTTGGCGTTCCCATGGACACTGAAATGTCTCCAACATTACCATCCCCATGCCCTCCCGCCTCTCCTTCCATCCGTGTCCTGTGGCTTTCCAAGACCCTCATATACACCTCGGTTTCCCGACCCTCGTGAACCCCGCAGGGATCCACCTGCAGCCTTGCTCAAACAAAAAAAGGGTTGTGACCTCTCCGTTGAAATGATCCTGCCCTTTTGGGGATCCGTTGGAATGCTGCCTCTCTTCCCCCAACGTTCCCATTAGAAACAGACCAGGTTGCCTCTGCGCTGCTTCCACCAGTCATTTCCAAACCTCGTTCCACCCACCCCCACCCCGCGCTCTGACATTTCTTCTTCCATCTGTGCGGTTGTGCTTTTATTTTTTTTGCTTCCCTACTTTACAAGGAGCACACTTTTGCAGGGGTGAGTCCAAACTTGTACCTGTGCTTGTTGTAACTGGCAACCGTTTTCTAACAAGGCCAAATTTTCTCTTTGGCACCTAGGTCATAGGCTTAGTTCTTCTTAGCTGTAGGATGACCAGTCGGCTATCCTTCCATTTGCAGAGCTGCAAAAGTCAAATTTCTAACAAAGGGAGGGGGAAGATAAAATGATACGGCCATTGGCTGAAATGCTGAACTTGCATTGATGGGCAAGAGCGTTTCCAATCTTGGTTTTCAAATTCTTCTCAGGCTCCTTGAAAGCTTGATCAAGGATTCCTTAATGGCGTCAGGAATGGCTTTCTTGTTCCCGAGGCTGAGATACGCATATTCTTAGTTCATATGAGGTGATGGTGCAGCCTAGCCAATGCAACATATGAACTATATCCAGGCTTCAATACCTCTGCAAGTAGACCAGCTCCCCTTGTATATGTTCAAGGAGTGTCTTTGTGAGAAACTGTTCCTTAACTGAAGGAAGTTTGCAAATGGCTTCTTCCAACAATAGCTCATTTAAAACAAAATGATAAATGGAAAAACTTATTTTTAGGAGGCAAGTGTCAGGTGTGTCTTTTACCTTTATACCCTGTCTTGTGGGAAATGGCCGACTTGGATGAGTTGGCTTGACTATGGGCAGGGAAAATATTCGTAGCAATATATTTCTCTTGAAAATGGTGATTAAATATGACTGTTAGCTTGAATAAACTTCTTTCAGTGCTTAAAATCTTTGTTTAGATGGTGAATTTACCTTTGGGAGGGGGAAAGGGGAGTTGCACACCCACTAAATTTCATACTGTTTGCTTACAGTTCAAGGAATGGTCATTATAATTTATTGAATTCCAAAAGAAACAGAGCATGAAAATAGCCACATACTCCTTTTGGGTACTCTGTGCATACGAACTAGGGTGCAATTGTTTCTCTCTAAAACAAATGCCAAGAAAATAGTTCTGCTAATTATGACTTTGTCTTATTTATACCTCATCAGGTGAGAAATTCTCCTTCGTGGCAGGCAAAGGCTAATACAGATAGTCTTCGACTTACAGCAGTTCATTTAGTGGCCATTCAAAGTTGCAATGGCACTGTAAAAAAGTGACTTATAAGGCCGTTGCAGCATCCCCATAATCACGTGATCAAAATTAAGGTGCTTGGTTCATCTTTATGACGGTTGAAGTGTCCCAGGGTCACTTGATCCCCTTTTGATACGTTCTGACAAGCAAACTGGGTTACTTAAGTGCAGTGATTGACATAAGTGTCATTTAGATTGACTCTGCAAGAAAGGTTGCAAAAATAGGGGAAAGCTTACTTAACAAGTGTCTCACTTAGCAACAGAAATTTTGGGCTCAATTGTGCTCGTAGGTTGCATCCTTCCTGTACACTGTCTTCTGCCATTATTAAACCTTATGACTCTCATGTAAGCACAGGCCTTTCCTAGGTAGGCAAAGAGGCCTGATAGGGAATGTTCAGCTTCCACAGTCTCTGTGGTTGAGCTGGGCTTAAATTGGGGTTGATTATCACCCAGAGACTGTGGATTGCTGCCTGTATTTCTCTTCTTGTACTGGCTTAAGATCCTTAATGCAATTTCTGCTCCTGGCCTAAAATTGAACTACCAGTACCCCTCGGCTTACAATGATTCATTTAGTGACCATGTGAAGTTACGATGACAGTGAAAAAAACTGATATGACATATGTCACACGACCATTGCTGCATCCCCATGGTCACATGATAAAAATTTGGATGCTTGGCAACTGGCATGTATTTATGACTTTCAGTGTTCTGGGATCATGTGATCATCTTTTGCAACCTTCTGGTGAGCGGAGTCAATGATTCATTTAACAACCGTGTTACTAATTCAATAACTGCAGTGATCAACTTCACTGGCAAAGAAGGTTATCAAATTGGGCAAAACTCACTTAACTGTCTTGCTTAGCAATGGAAATTTGAGGTTCTACTGTGGTCGTAAGTCGAGGTCTACCTGTATACAGCCATTTTTCATAAATATATTCCTTTAATTTACTGCAAAGAGACAGAGTGAAACTAGATGTTTCATTGTGGTAATTGTTCAGAAAGGAGAAGAATGTGTACGTGTGTTTAAGCAGAAGAAACAATAAAGCAAATAAATACATTTACTCCAAAATCACAAATAAAGCACCCAGAATGTTTTGAACCATTCAATGGGTCTGTATGCATAGATACACTATTTTATTTATCCCAGTAGTTGTATTTGTTATTAGTTAACCTTAGAATAATGATGTGATTAGAAGGTGATGTGCTGCTTAGAAATGATCTTTACCTCTGCTTCCTAATCTCTTTCCCTTCAAATCCCTCAGATGGATGTTAATTTCCTGGTGTTTCATGATTTATACAACTGACCACATTGTTTTAAATCTCAGAGCCTTGATTTTAATGATAGGAGTTAAATGCAATTACTGTGCTGCAACCAAGCTGCTTTTTCTTAGGCATGCAGGTGACCGAACCCTATATCAAAACCCAGGGCTCTTTCCTTCTTTTAAGAGGTGCTTAAAAGATGCTGACACATCCATGATATCCTAACCTAATTTTTGTTTTCTTCTTAACAACCAGGGGCCAAAATCTCAACCTCTCCTGAAGTAACTTCTGGATCAAATGTGATTATTTCATGTAACATAAGTGAAACACCAACACCTATCAAAGGCAATTACTGGATGAAGGGAGAGACAAGGCTTGATTCCAATGAGACTGCTCTGGATTTTACCTCCTACATGTAGGTGACTTTAAAGTAAAGCATACATGAGTTAATTATCAGAATCAGTTTGGTGTAATGGTTCGGGTGTAGTCCTGCCTTAGGCGTAGTGACTTTGGGCCAATCACCAGGAGAACTGGGAGTTCTAGTCCGCCTTAGGCATGAAAAACTTGGCAGAGTGACTTTGGGCCAGTGACATTTCCTCATCCCACCTCACAGGATTGTTGTGGAGAAAGGAGGTGGAAGAAATAGTTGCATGTTGATTGCATTGAGTTGTATATGAAAGAAAAGGGATAAAAAACCTTTTTAAAAAATGATCAACTTCTCCAAATAGAATATTTCCTCCAAATGCAAAATGGGGAAACTTTACAGCTTGTTTGGCCCGCTTAACAATGTTCAGTGGAATCATTTTTCACAGTAAGACGTACCCAAAGTCAACATTTTCTTTTAATTTCAAATTTTAATGGAGATTATTTCCTAGGAATTATGCAGGAGATTATACTGCATAGTTAACCATTTCTTCCTCCTCCTCACCAGAGTTTTGCTAGTAAGGTGGGGGAAGGGAGTAATGAATTGTATGCATTAGCTCAGGGGTCCCCAAACTCGCCATCTTTAAGACTTGTGGACTTCAACTGCCAGAATTCTCCAGCCAGCATAGCTGGAAAATTCTGGCAGTTGACATCCACAAATCTTAAAGTTGCCAAGTTTGGAGACCTCTGCATTAGATTAACAACAAGCCTGAAATGCTTTGCCTGCAAGAAAGCATAATTCTTAACTGACTGTCACTGCACAGAAATCTCTGGTGCTTGAATGTTGGGCAGTACTAGCTTCATTCTAAATGAGAAAGGTGGGAATAGCTGGGTGTTCTTCTCCTGAGAACAACATGGCACCCAGTGGCAGGTGTAACACAGAAATGGGGAAATGCAGTGTGCAAAATACTTATTTTTCTTTTTTTTAATCTGGTTTTAATCCCACTGCTAAGCACTGCAAGAGCCCACAGTATTTAAAGGTACACAGGTAGTTCTCGACTTGTCACAGTTCGTTTAGTGACCATTTGCAGTTACAATGGCATTGAAACAAGTGACTTAAGAGTCCTTTTTTTTTTTTACACTTACAACTGGTTGCAGCACCCACAGGGTCTCATAACCAAAATTCAGATGCTAGGGCAGCTGGTTCATATTTACGACAGTTGCAGTGTCCTGGGGTCATGTGATTCCCTTTTGTGACCTTCTGACCTGCAAAGTCAGTAGGAAAGCCAGATTCACTTAATGACTCTGTTACTAACTTAACAACTGTAGTGATGCACTCGACAACCAAAGAAGTCATAAAGTGGGTCAAAATACACTTCACTGTTTCACTTAGTAACATAAATTTTGGGCTCTGTTGTGGTCATAAGTCAAGGACTACCTGTACTGTACATCTCCTGAAAAGGGAGAAGTACACTTCCTTCAGCAAATTAACAACCAGAAGAGTAGCTATATAATGCATATAGTCTTCAACTTACAGCTATAAATGAGACCAGAATTTCTGTTGTTAAGCAATGCAGCTGTTCAATGAGCCAGCCCCAATTTTAAGACCCTTTTTGCTATGGTTAAAGTTGTTGAGCAAATCATGCATTCTTTAAGCGAAGGGAAGGTTGCAAATGGCGTGTGTGTGCCCTCCTCCCTGCCCCCCCCGGATCCTGCAAACATAAATACAGGCGGTCCACAATTGAGCCCAAAATTTATGCTGCTAAGTGAGAAATCTGTTAAGTGAGTTTTGCCTCATTTTACAACTTTTCTTGCCACATTTGTTAAGTGAATCCCTGCAGTTGTTAAGTTAGTAACAGATTCCTTTAACAACCAGGTTACTAACTTATCAACTATCCTAGAAATGTTGTTTTGCACGTCTCAATTTATTACATAGCACCGTTGTTCAGTGAATCTGGCTTCCCCATTGATGTTGCTTGTGAGAAGATCGCAAAAGGGGATCACGTGGCCCTGGGACACTGCGACCGTCATAAATATGGACCACTTGCCAAGCATCCGGATGTAAATCATGTTACCCTGGGGATGCTTCAACGGTCGTAAGCCTGAAAAACAATCATAAGTCATTTTTTTCAACACCATTGTGACTTCAGGTGGTCACTAAGTGAGCTGTTGTAAGTCAAGGACTTACCTGTACAAGCCAGGTGCCAAGCAACCAAATTTTGATGATGTGGCTTGCATTGGTTATAAGTGCAAGGACTTGGTTGCACATTTCTCAGGACTGTTGTAACTTTGAGCAAATGAATGATTGTAAGTTCAGGGCTACCTATGTTAATTTCTGATCGGACTTCACTAAAACAAAGATAAATCCTTCAGAAAAAGTGTTATTATTCCACCAGAGAGGCAATCAGTAGAAACTTTGCTAATCTGACTACCTGGTGCCAGAGCCTTGGGCATTAATTGATTACTAAATTAATTAATTGAGTCACCATGGGCAAATAGGCAGCAATATAAATCAAACAAATAAAAAGAAATAAAATTAAAACAAGATATGCCATCCTACAAGGAGCGATTGGTTGGTTATTTGAACTCTTCAGCTACATCTATAGATGGAAGATTCTTGGACAGTCAGGATTGTTCTCTATTGTTTTATTGTGATGGCTTCCTGGAACTTTTCCTCTCAAGATTCCAGCCCTGTCCCAGAAAGTTTTAATTAGATGTACTCAGCGGAGTTTTAGGTGTGCGTCCTACCCTTTGATGGGAAATCTAATCCAGCCTTTCCTAGTGGTTTTTTTTTTCCCCTCCTGGATGCTGCTCCATGACCATTGCGTTTTCTGAGTGAAATTATAATTGGCACTATTCCTTTCCAGTTCTCCTCCTGTGATGCTTTTGTGTGTTCTACTTGTCACCTGCTGGTATGTGTTTGTGTGTGTGTTTTTGAATCCTAGGATCCCCAAAGTGGATTATGAAACTTCGGGAGAGTACCATTGCATCTTTGACACCATACCCCTCTCAAAAGCAACGGTGTACGTGAAAGGTAACCATTGTGGGTGCTTCAGTACTCTGCTTTTTTCCCTCTTTCCATGGGTGAAGCTGTACACAGAGGAGAAGGACTTTGTTTTGTGAAATGCATGAGGAACGAGCCACTGCTCACGAGTTCCTCTAGCTGCCACTCTAGTCTGAGAAAAAAAGGAGCTATGAAGGCACAGTGGTTAGAATGCAGTATTGCAGGCTAATTCACTGCTCACTGCCAGCAGTTTGATCCTGATCAGCTCAAGGTTGACTCAGCCTTCCGTCCTTCCGAGGTCGATAAAATGAGGTTCCAGATTGTTGGGGGTCATATGCTGACTTCATAGACCACTTAGAGAGGGTTGTAAAGCACTGTGAAGTAGTATATAAGTCTTAAGTACTAATGCCACCCATTTTTCATCACCGAGAGGGGACAATAACAATACCCAAATATTTGTCTCCAGGAAATCCGAGTGGAAGTCTGTTTCAGTTGATGTAGACCAGCCTGGTATCCTCTAGGTCAGGGCTTCCCAATCTTGGCAACTTTAAGATGCATAGACTTCAACTCCCCGAATTTCCCAGCCAGCCCTGGGGATTGAAACTTGAAGTCCACGCAACTTAAAGTCATCATAGTTGGGAAACCCTGCTTTAGTTAAATCAGATTACAATTTCCATACTGGAATTGTGGGATTCATAACCGAATACATCGCAAGGATGCTAAAGTGAGGGAGGTTATGATATGATAATGAGCTAGTTAGAATGCAGTATTGCTGGTTAACTCTGCCGACTGCCAGCAGTTCGATCTTAACCGGCTCAAAGTTGACCCAGCCTTCCATCCTTCCCGAGGTCGGTAAAATGAGGACCCAGATTGTTGGGGGCAATAGGCGAACTCTAAACCTCTTAAAGAGGGCTAGAAAACACCATGAAGCGGTATATAAGTCTTAAGTGCTATTGCAGTTGCCAGATGAACTTCCTGTGTTTTCCCAGCCTTTTGTACATCTGTCCCCAAATAACTAATTCCCAGCCCTTGGCGGAGAAATCTGCTGCCTAGGCTTGTTCACGATGGACGAGAGTTTATAGGCCAGGGAGTTTTCTTGATCAACCTCTCCTCTGACCCCTCTTTGTACTGATGGTGACCTACTGGCTTTTCTGATATCCTGTTGCAGTTGTTCCCCATGTGGTGCCCTACAAGAAGGCAGAGCACGGAAACGAAGGAGACTCAATAACGCTGACTTGCAAATGCAATTCTTACCCTCCTACTACCCAATGGACTTGGTACAAGATGGTAGATCAGGTGCCTCAGGTGAGTGCCTTTCCTGCCACGAACCCAGGATTCTCCTGCTTCCTCCACACTTAAGTGTCGTGGCTGCTTATGGAGAAACCATGTTAAGAGTCCCACCTGCGGCCTTTCCAGTTAGGGGTCTTTCTTCAGAGATGGTGAATTGAAGAGAGAGATTAACATAAATACCTGTAAAAAAGAAAAGCCCATTTAAAATCAGGAAGCCCTCGACTTACAACCAGTGGTGGGATTTAACAACTGGTTCTCTGCCCTAATGACTGCTGGGTAGGCATTGCTGGGTGGTCATGTGACAGGGTGGGCGTGGCCAACTCGATGTCACTCGCATTGAGGGGCGCCTCTCCTGGCCCTTCCCAGCCCCTCCTTACCTCGTCTTGCATGTTACGGTAAGAGAGGAAGCTTTTTCAAAATCATCTTCCCCTTGATTCTAGCCAATAAGATGAGATTTTGCTATCAGAAGATCTGATGTACATTTCCAAGTATTGTTTATCATCATTCTCCTGTTTATAAAGAATAACAGAGTTAGAAGGAACCTTGGAGGTTTTCTTGTCCAACCCGTGCTCAAGCATGAGACCAGTGATGGGATTCAAAATTTTTTACTACTGGTTCAGTGGGCGTGGCTTGGTGGGTGTGGCGGGGGAAGGATACTGTAAAATCCCCATGCCCTCCCCACCCCACTAACCTGCTTTCCAGCTCTGTTCTCCTGTGCAAGGCAACCAAGGGAGACCGAGCCGATCAACTGAAACTCGGGAGGCAGAGAAGAGATGGGGGCAGGACCAGTCAGAGGTGGTATTTGCCGGTTCTCCAAACTACTCAAAATTTCCTCTACCGGTTTTCCAGAACTGATCAGAACCTGCTGAATACCACCTCTGCATGAGACCCTATACATCCATCCATTTAGTGACATTTTGAAGCTATGGTGGCACTGAAAAAAAGTGACCTATGATCGGTTTTCAAACTCACCACCTCCCCTTGATCATATGGTTATAAAATTTGGGTGTGTATTTATGACAGTCGCCCTGTCCATGGTCACATAATCATTTAGAATCTTGCCAGATGCACTTAACTGTCTTGTGATTTGTTTAACAACTGTGGCAAAGAAGGTCATAAAATGGGACAAATTTCACTTAACAGCTGCCTTGCCTTGCAAAGGAAATTCTGGGGTCCATGGTGGTCTTAAGTCAAAGGACCATCTGTACAACGTTTGCTGACTCATGCTGTTGACTAGAAACCCGGTGCCAGTTTTTAAATAGCATTATATACTCAGTTTAAGGGTGGGTTAGTACGTCAATATAAAAAGCCAAAATGCTTTCTTTTTATTTAAAAGGGTCTGATTAGCCACTAACAAAGTCTTGACCCAGTAGATTGTTTTTTCTGATCATACAAGGGGTCCCCCCCAAAAAAAATCCAGTGGAAGGAGTGCATAGAACTGTGGAGCACATGACAGGAAAAAGGTTAAATGTTTTTAATATTTTACTTGTACCTCACCCAGAGTCTTTTGGTGAGGGAGATGGGTGGCTTCTAAATTTAATAAATAAAATAAACAGGACCCCAGGTTTAATTTGTATCATGTTCCTGCAAAGGCTAGGGCGGAAAAACCCTCTAAATTTATATATGGCCCATCTCATCTGAGTGACTGCGTGATAAAAGCCATTCAGCCATGTACGAGATATAGTTAAAAAGAAAAATAAAACAAAAACAGAATTAAACCAAAGGCAAAAAAGAAGGTGGAGGGCTACACACCACTCCCATGATTTACATGTCACAAACTTCAATATAAGCCACATGGTTTGCATGCCATAAGCCACAGACTACCCTCGGAGTCATCTATGGAGATTCTCAGCCATCCAGGTCATGGTGTCCCAAAGGTGCTTTTTTCAAGAGGCAACTGGACTTTCTGTTTTTTCTTTGAAGATGTTTCGCTTCTCATCCAAGAAGCTTCTTCAGTTCTGACTAGATGGTGGGGAAGGGAAGGATTTATACTCCTTTCAGACACAGCTGGTCATTTGCATTCTTTTTAGAGAGTCATTGAGGCCACTTGGAGGTTTACCTGAGTGGTGCAAATGGGTGTGGAGCCTTCTTGGAACAGGGGGTGGGTGGGATTACGACATCATCTATCTCATCATCATCTACAATGCAATCCTTTCAACAGTTCCAAGACCTGTTTGCACTACTCAGGTATTGCTGAAAAATGTGAGTGTTTTACACACTTACCCATTGCAGCACCTCAGCGGTTATGTGATCAAAATTCAAACTGGTTCATACTTACAGTGGCTGCCGTGTCCCAGGATCATGTGATTCCCTTTTGCGACCTGACAAGCAGAGTCAGTGGGAAAGACAGATTCACTTATTGACCGTGTTACTAACTTTAACAATTGCCGCAATTTGCTTAAACGATGGTGGCCAGAAAATGGGGGCAAAGCTCACTTAACAACTGCCTTACTTAACAGAAACTTTGGGCTCAATTGTGGTCGTTAGCAGAGGAATTGTCTGTAGCTCTTTCTCAAGGTCGGCCTTTGTAGCTAGTGACACCCCTCTTCTCCTCCAGCCTGTTGCCAACGGCACTGAAGAAAGATTCTACATCCGATCCAATGGCACCAGGACAGATCTTCGGATCATTTCTTTGGATCTGGAGAAGGACCCCGGGATTTACGTGTGCAATGCCACCAATGAAATGGGCGAAGGGAGTGCTGAGGTGAACCTGAAGGTGCGGAGCCGGCTGGCTGCTCTGTGGCCATTCCTGGGGATTGTAGCGGAGGTGCTGGTGCTGGTCACAATAATCTTCATCTACGAGAAGAGGAGAAAGCCCAATGAGGTTCCTGAAGGTAAGGTGCTGGAATGGGCAAGGGGGAGATTAATAATAATACTATTACAATCATATAATATTATAATATGGTGGTACTAAAGAGCCAAAGTGGTTAGAATGCAGTACCACAAGCTACTTCTGCTGTCTGCCAGCAATTTGGCGGTTCGATCCTGACTGGCTCAAGGTCGACTGAGCCTTACATCCTTCCAAGGTGGGTAAAATGAGGACCCAGATTTGTTGAGGGCAACATGCTGACTCTGTAAACCACTTAGAGAGGGCTATGAAGTGGTATATAAATCTAAGTGCAATTACTTGTTAGCTAGTTCTGGGGAGGCGTGACAAATACGAAAAACAATGAGTACCAAACAGACCACATGACTTTCCAGATAACCCTTTGTTTTGGCCGGGAAGGACTTCCTTTTCCTTTGTCGGTGACTTACTGTCTGCCCTCTGTGGATGTCCCCCACTTCCTTTTGCAGTAACCTTCCCAACATGGCTGACTCCCTGTCTGTTTTCCATGTCTGTCCCCACTTCCTATCACACCACATTGCGTACTAAACAAACGATGAGTACTGGGACAACATTTTCACATCAGAATGCATCAAGTGCCAAATTCAACCAGTTTTCAAACAGTTGAGTACGGGAGTACCACTGTGCATGAGTCAAGGAAGGGCTGGCATCCTCCCAAGTGATATTTCGAGCAAAATCTTAATTACTGAAGACTCTTAAGAGCTTTTGGTGCCCATAAAGAGGTTTTCCTCATTTAACCATGGTAATTGGGACCAGTATTTCTATCGTTAAATGATGTGGTAAAGTGTCTTCGCTTAGCGACAGCAATCCCAGCAGTCCCTGTTGCCATCGTTAAGCAAAAATCAGCCAGAACATTGAGGACTGGTCTTAAGTACCACTTGTTCAGCACTGTCACAACTTTGAACAACTGCTAAACAAGTGGAGCAGAGGCCATAGTGCTTGCGCGCGAAGCTCCCCTCATGCGTGAGCAAAGGGCACTTGCGCGCAAAGCTCCATTTGCACAAATGCAGCTCCATGCGCAAGCACCCTCTGCTCACATGAGTGGAGCTTCGTGTGCGCATGCTTACCCAGCTCTCCAGTGGCCTGGTGGGCTGTGGCCGCGTGGCTGGGGACCCTTGAAAGAAGAAATAATTCCTTCAACTCTGCCTCTCAAAACCCGAGTGGGAAGCTGGTGAGATCCTTGTGTTCCTTCACTTAATATGGATCACTCCTTCCAGGAATATCCAGCACCGTTAATTTATTTTTCGTCTCTGTGACAGCTCTCCACATGCTCCACCTCCAGAAGCAGTTTTCTTATGCGTTATCATGTCAAAGCAACAAGTGTCTAACAATATACCATATTTTTTGCACTATAAGATGCACCTAGATTTTAGGGAGGAAAATGGGGGGGGGAGGGGGGATCTGCCTCTGCCTCCTTGCATCAAACAGCCTGGTCAGCTTAAGCACAGCATGATTTAGCATGAGCAGCTGATTGGCAATTGGATTGGCCTCCCAGAATACCGCTGATCAGCTGTTCCAGGCTGCGGGGATCGCTGCCACCTCCACGCACCCCATTTTCAGCCTTTCGCGTGTCCCATTTTTGGCCCGTTCCAAACCGCTCATCCCCGCTGGCTGGAATGAGCCAAAAATAGGATGCACGGAGACGGTGATGGGTAGTGACGATGCCCACAGCCTGGAACAGCTGAGCGGCGGTATTCCAGGAGGCCACTTGTGCTAATCATGCTGTGTTGAAGCTAACCGGGCTGTTTGCTGCAAGGAGGCAAACTGCTGGGAAGCAGAGGTCGAAGGTCGGGGTCTGGCGGGTGGGTGGGTGGGGCTTCAGCAACATTCGCTCTATATAGGAGCCTCTGTGGTGCAGTGGTTAGAGTGCAGTACTGCAGGCTACTTCTACTGCAGCCAGCTGCCTGCAATTTGGCAGTTCAAATCCCACCAGGCTCAAGGTTGACTCAGCCTTCCATCCTTCCAAGATCAGTAAAATGAAAACCCAAATTGTTGGGGGCAATATGCTGACTCTGTAAATCACTTAGGGGTGTAAAAACACCATAAAGTGGTATATAAGCCTTAAGTGCTATTGCTATAAGACGCACCGACATTTCCATCCACTTTTTTGGTGGGGAGGAGTGAGTCTTATAGTGCAAAAAATATGGTAAAAGACATAAACCTGGCCCTATTAAATGACTGGGGCATTTAATTAACATTTATGAAGTGAGTAAATCAATCCTTGGGTTTATAACGTCATACATGATCAATGTTGGCTAAGTATCACCTGGACGGATTGGGCTGGAGTCCACTTCGTGCAGCTGAGTCTCCGCAAACAGCTGGTGCCAAGATGCTCTTATGTGCATCTGTATCAGGATTTTTCCGACATTTGGAAATTACAAGGAGGTCATGTATTAACAGAGGCTGAGAACGGAAAGCTTTTAAAAATTTGCTGTCAATAACTTTTCCCTGGGGGGGCGGGGGGAATGGCTTTTCTGAGTGAAATCATTCTGTGTTGCCACTTATAATTTGGAGAGGCTTAGTTGAGTCTGTCCCTTAAAATGACAGCTAACTCTGCCCTGGGTTGAAGGCCTGTAAGGGGTCAGATTCTCTAGGGTTGAGATGCCTTAAGAAAATGGCCCCCAACCTTTTGAGGCATGGACTGGACCGGGCGTGGTTTCATGTGCTGCCTGCATCCCACGGATGGGGCTTTGCTTGTTTGTGTGGCCTGATTTGTGGCATGCCACGGCCCAGTGCCAGTCCACAAACTGGGGGTGGGTGGGTTAGGAACCCCTGCCTTAAGAGGCTCCTGCATGTTAGCCCATTAGGTTGCCTAATTATACTAAGCTTGGCTTGGATTCCACACCTGAAAAGGAAATTAATCTCACTCAGATGGCAACTTCAGTGGTCTTAGGCACTGTGGAAACATTGCTGAATGAGACTATCTGCTCCCCTTGTTCCTTGTCTCCTGTGGGGGGCAAAAACAGCAACTCTGCTGCATAAATCAATGGGCAGGAATGTTTTTAAATCCCTGGAGAAATCTCTTAGCCAGTGTCAGCTTTATTTCACTGCTGTCAGCAGTGAATTCATTTCTTCTCTTAGGAAGTATTCTTGTCAGTGTTTTTCCCTCCACATGTCTGCATTTTTTAAAAATATTTTTCCTTTAAATACCTGAGATGTTTCAGTCTAAATCAGAAATTCAGCATCTCCTCCTGTGCCACCCCCTTCTCTTCTTTCCTTTTAAAACAATGTTTTCTTTGCTATGGAGATTTAATTGTTCTTTGTATTTTTCTTGGTAAGCTGGAAAATATTCTTGACTATCTTCATCCTTATAAACTTAAAAGTCCTGCTTCATATATACATTGTCTTTGCAGCAATTCTTTGAACTGAGTAAAGGGAAAGGGAAAATGTTAGAGCAGGCATGGGGAACTATAGTCCTGTTACGATTTGTGGACTTCAATCCCCAGTATTCCTGAGCCGGCTCTTGCCCTGGTTGTCTTGTCATCCATGTATGATTGTAGTACCCATATGCTCGTTTATCTAGTGGTGAAGACACCTGGCTAGAAACTGGGGGACCATGAGTTCTACTCCCACCTCAAGCACAAAAATCAGCTGGGTGACTTTGGGCCAGTCCCTCTCTCAGCCCAAGCCACCTCACAGGGTTGTTGTGGGGAAAACAGAATGTATAAAAATAATGAAGGTGGGATGTAAATAAATGAATGTAGACGTGTTAAAAGCTAGGGATTTTTTTAATAGATGGGATGATAGATAGATACAGTAGAATGAATTGGGGTGAAGGAGGTTAATTGCCCAGCCTCTCTGAGGAAACTGGGTGGTTTATAAATAGGAAATATAAATGTATACATAAATAAATGTAACAAAGTATGATTTGCTTATTCACCAAAATCCTCTTGCTGACTTCAGTCTTTCTCCTCCTCTCTTCCTTTGCTCAAAGATGATGATGGAGGCTCTGCACCCCTGTAAGTATAAAGAATCGTTTTTCCCCCCTCCTGGTAAATCACCTCCTGAGGCCACTTGTGGGTGGGAAATTAGACAACCAGCTGGATGTGCCCAACTGCAATTACCTGAGCAGGCATAAAGGCTCTTCAGGAGGCGGCCTCCTGCCTGGCAGAACCAGGGTTAAGCCAGATGCTGCTTACTGAAGCTGACAGGTTGTGAAAGAGGAGAAGCAGGAAACAGAGAGGGAAGGAAAGAGCAACCCACAGGGCCCAAAGCAGGGGGGGGGGGAGAAGGAGAAGGATTAACCTTTAAAGCGAGGTGTGTGTGTGTGTGTGTGTGTGTGTCAAACTGAATTTCTTCGAGGGCCGGATCAGTGTTAACAGTTGTCCTCCACAGGCTGGCCGGGAGAGGAACGTGGGATGGATGGCTCCTGCAACACCCTGCCAGCCAAAACAGGCACCGGGGGGGCAGGGGAACAACCCCCCCACACACACCCCATTTTCAGCCTGGATGGCCTCCTGTAGCACTTTGCCGGGTTGTGGGGAGCCCAGACACCCCCCAGTGCTCCATTTTGGTTGCCAGAGGCACCCAAAAGGCACTTTGCTATTTCCAGGCCAGCCCCGTGAGCCAGATTTAAGCACCCCATGGGCCAGATCCGGCTGGCGAGCCTTGCGTTTGACACCCCTGCTTTAAAGTCTAGAAACACAAGGGCTTGGTTGGTTATGCCAGAGCAGATTTTCTCAATCATGGCAACTTGAAGATGTGTGGACTTCAACGCCCAGAATTCTAGGAATTGAACTCCACGCTTCTTCAAGCTGCCAAGGCTGAGAAACTGCTTAAAATTGTCTGTCTTGAAATCTCAGCATAGCTCACGGCTGGGAAATTCTGGGAGCTGAAGTCAACACATCTTCAAGTTGTCAAGGTTGAAGACACTCACTTTTAACTTTGAGGAATATGGGCTGCTTGCTGCTCTCTGATCAGATGGGTGGGTGAAAGGGAGAGCCTTCTAACTGTGTGTGTATGTGTGAAGTATCAGCATAGGTCCTCGACTCTGCCTACTTGCTAATCTAGTTTAGACTTTGACACAGATCATCCTTAAGGTCTAGAACTGACTGATTTTCCCTCTTGCCTCCCAGAAAAGGCAACACTGCAAACAACATGGACAAGAATGTGCGTCAGAGGAATGCAAATTAAGCTCACAGCAAGGTAGGATTTCTGGGAGGGCTGAGCAACGGCAGGTGGGAGTCCCTCAATATGCCCATGTTGCACCCACCATCCAGAGATGAAAAGAAAACCCATTCTTGAAATTCTGGATTTGCTTTAGAAAATGACAGCAATGGAAAAGGAAGTCAGCCTCTTCTCGGTCAGGAAATGTCATCGTCCTTGCTGATTATGACAGAAGAATTAGTCAGTGGAATAGCTTGGTCCCCCCCAGAAGTTGTGGGTGCTCCCATTACCACTCAAGAAGTGATTGGTCAATCATTTGTCCTGAATGGTATAAGGTCTCCTACTTAAGCAGGGAGTTGGACTAGACCTTTGAAGTCCCTTTCAACCCTGTTGTTCTGTGTTCTATCCTGTTTCCCCAAAAATACCACCTACCCTGAAAATAAGTCCTAGCTTGATTTTTTTATACATGCGCCCAATATAAGCCCTACCCCCCAAAATAAGTCCTAATTAAGATCCCACCCACTCTAGAATACATAGGTGAAAATTAAGCTAGCGTAGGAATCGAGGGTGGGTGCAGCCACCTTTCTACTTACCTTTGGACAGTTGTAGCCAGGCCTCACATACCCCGATACCTGCCTTGCTGGCCCATTTCTTCTGCAGCTGGCAAGGCTTTCCTGAAGGCCTCTGTAGCTGATAACAAAGCGCTGGATTGATCCAGAGCGCTCTTATTGGCTGCAGAGGCCTTCAAGAAAGACTTGCCGGTTGCAGAAGTTCCTGAAGGCTTCTGACAGCAAAAAGGAGGCTTGAGGGCGATCCGCACAAGTGAGGTCAGTCAGTGGATGGCATCTCCCGAAAATAAGACCTGGTGCCTTTTTTTGGTGGCAAAAAAAATATAAGACAGGGTCTTTCAGGGAAACACAGTAATACCCTCTAAAAGTGCTTGGACTGCAACTTGCATTATTTACACAAGAGGGACAAAAGTTGCAATCCAATACATTTTCAGGATACCAAGTTGGGAAAGGATGGAGCATGTAACCCCAATTTGAACCTCCATTTGCACCTTGTATCTACTCGGCCAGATGAAGGTCATTTGGCATTATTGCCCGATCCCACTCACTTAACAGGAATACCAGGAAGATGTAATGTATTACCGATAGAAGAGAATAATTGTAGCTCAGGGTTAACTGTGAAGGCCTTGGTGCTTTCTGAGCGTGGTTTCATTACCCAACCAGGTAACATCATCAGTGCTGAAAGAGAGTGGGGTTTGCTCTGTTTGTATATGAGTGCGATGAATTGATCCCATAATCGGTGCCACCCAGAACCTGTCCATATAAGAGAGTTGTCACAATTCAATATTGTTAAAACTCGTTCCCCCCAAACTCATATCCTTTAGTGCATATGAGTCTCGCATACTTCCCAGCTGGCATTCTTTTCATGCTATGTGTCAGCATTCCAACTAACCAACTCCAAACTAATAAACTCCAAGACAATCAATTCCTCAAAGTTCCACTGCATTGGAGTTGTCATATTGGCATATCTGGGAAAAGCCGAATCTGAGAGTTCAAAAGAGAAATCCAAGATCCCTCCCCTGCACCCGTCAGTCCATCACATGGTCAATCAAATCTTCGTCCCAACTAGAGACATCCCTCCAGTCAGTCCCCTCCAGGTGCAGGGCAACATGTCCTTGACTGTCTGAGAAAGGAATGTTGTGTCTAATCTTCCTCCTCTCTGTGAAATCCCCCCTCCCAAATTTCCTCAGGCACTGAATGTGGCAGCCTCGAAGCTTCCAAGTAAAAAATGGCTTCCAAGGTTGACACTGTGTTTTGAAGTCATCCTTGGCTGGGATTGGGATATTTGGATTTGCCCTTCACTCTGTGTGTATGTATGTGTGTGTGTGTGTATAAACACCCATGATACAATGCATTTGTTGAGCCTAATTATATATTATGTCTTTTCTCTCTCTCTCTCTCTCTCTCTCTCTCTCTCTCTCTCTCTCTCTCTCCCTCTCTCTCCCTCTCTCTCCCTCTCCCTCTCTCCCTCTCCCTCTCTCTCTCTCTCAGGTGACACATGAAACCTAAGCAGACAACTTAGATGTTTCTTCTGACACTTTCCTGCTGTAAAACCAATAATATTTCTAGAACATCCTTGCATCCTTTTTTTTAAAAAAAGGAAAACAAAAAAGCAGTGAGAGATCTTTTAGTCTTTACGTTTTAACCACACATAAAGTTTTTTCTCTTTGTCCTCAACTGCTGAATCTTGAGAGTTGGGGAAAGGAAAACGGAAGGCCTGGGAGAAATCACATTTCAAGAAAATGTTGCCAGTTACTTTTAAGAACCATCATCCCTCACTCAAGAAAGTGCTGTTCTCTTTTCTCTCTCTCTGAGAGAGAGAGAGAGAGGGAAAAAAAAAAAGTAGCAGACCATAGGGGGAGTTATTAAATTAGTCCCAATTTAATGATGCAGTAGCTTGAAGCAATCCAGAGTTTTAACTCGCCCTCAACTTTAGGAAGGGCAGTGTTTCAGCCCTGAATAAGTCTGGCCAGTAGAAGAGTTGGCCTCCCCTTCTCTTCCTTACTTGGTCTCCCTGGACCAGAAACTCCCCAATCTCACACGCCATCTTCTCCAAATCCCAGAGCAAAGATACCACGAAACACGGGGTTGTCACGCTGCTTGTGTGTCAGTGTGTTTGTGTTTGGCTTCTCGAGCCTTGGAAGATGACCGCCTTCTTCTGCCATTCCTCTCTCCAGCCCCTTGAGCCCTTTCGGGCTCTCCTTGGAGAAGCGTCTTGTGTGCTTAAGACACACACAACGATGGTGCCATAATTGCTCAGAAGACAAAGACAAGGACGGTCACAAGCCAGAAGGGAGCTGAAAGTCCCAAGCTCACACTTTATGTATGTAGGGTTGTATTTCCAGCTTATCTGATGGTGTCTCCTTTGAGTCTCGTGACATTTTAGATGGCAGTTAATCACAGAGGCCAAAAGACAAGCCAGGACGTAACTCTTGTGCAGCTCCTCCGTTTTGTCCCAACACCATTGGCCTGTGCCAAGCGGGAGAATGTTCTTGCGGCTTGTTGGGCTAATCCTTGTTTTGGTTTCCATTGGAATAGGTTATTGTTTTAAATAAGCTAAGCTTTCTCTCAATAAAACAAGACTCAGTTGTTTTGGTTTCTTTCCCTATTCTCATTCCTTGTTTTTTTTGAGTGCTGGCTGGGGAATTCTGGGAGTTGAAGTCCATGCAAGATTGGGGAAATCCTGCTCAGGAAGATTACCTTGCAACAGATGAGGCTGGGAGGGAAGCTGATAAGGAAGGGCAGGCAAAGGAGACGTTGAGATGCTGCTCTCTGGGCACCCTTCAAGGTACAAGTTAGTCCTCGACTTAACGACCACAGTGGAGCCTAAAATTTATGTTATTGTGAGGCATTTGTTAAGTGAGCTTTACCCCGTTTTATAACCTTTCTTGCCGCTGCAGGTGAATCACTGCAGCTGATAAGTTAGCAACCTGGTTCTAAGTGAATCTGTCTTCCCCTGTTGCTGATCGGAAGGTCACAAAAGGGGATCACAACAACGGTCATAAATATGGACCAATTGACAAGCATCTGAATTTTGATCACGTGATATAGAGGCCATAACTGAAAAACGGTCATAAGTCACATTTTTTCAGTGCTGTTGTAACTTTGGTCATGAAATGAACTGTTGTAAGTCAGAGACTATTTGCCAGTGTCAGTGAAATAGCCTGCCGGTGGCTGTTGCCGTCGCTTCGAAACGAGTGTTGGACTCGTCCTGCTGAGTAACGTCCCGAACTCTGTGGCAATTTTTGACGAGGCTCTGAAGGGAGCCCTGCAAGTTGTGCCTTACAGTCGTCCAGCCCACTTCATTAGATCCCGAAATAAATACAAGCTCTGCCCAAGAGGTCTGCTGACCCACTTCCTGTCTAAGCTGCATCTCTTTAACGTCATCAGCAGCTTTCCTCTGCTTGTGGATTTTGACAATATTCTTCATTCACTCAGGTCTGTGCAAAGCCCAAGCCTGGAGGCTTACATCAGTGGTGGGATTCAAACTTTTTTACTTCCGGTTCTGTGGGCATGGCAGGGGAAGGGATACCACAAAATCCCATTCCCTCCCCACCCCACTAACCTGCTTTCCAGCTCCGTTCTCCTGGGTAGGGAAACCAAAGGAGAGCCAGCCAATCAGCTGGGACTCAATGGGAGGCAGAGACTAGATGGGGTTGGTGGGGCCAGTCAGAGGTGGGATTTGCCGGTTCCCCGAACTAAAAATTTCCACTACCGGTTCTCCAGAACCGGTCTGAGCCTGCTGAATACTCATCTCTGGCTTACACCTGTTGTAACAAGGCTTTGTTTACCCCAGTAACTTTGTCCATCACTGATTGAGGATGACCGAGACTGGAGCTGAACCTGTTGGGAGTGTAAGAAAATGAGTGACGGACGCATGGAAACCCGGCAGTGTCTGCATATGGATTGGGTGGGGGGAGCCATCACCCCTCCTTTAAGGAGAGGCAGGCATTCTGGAACAAGCCATTGTTCTGCTTTCTAAGAAAAAAAGCAGAGCAGAGAAAGGGCAGCCCCCCTGGCCCAGGATAAAACAGACCCACTCCTACTGGGAGTTAGGATAGGTAGTCCTCAACTTACGATCACAGTTGAGCCCAGCTTTTCTGTTCCTAAGTGAGACGTGGGTTAAGTAAGCTCTGCCCCCTTTGACGACTTTTCTTGCGAATCATTGCAGTTGATAAGTTAGTAACCTGGTTGTTAAGTTGTTAAGGCTTCCCCACTGACTTTGCTTGTCAAAAGGTCACAAAAGCCTAGTGCGTCCTATGACGCTAGCAGTATTTGTACTTGGTCGACGGTTCGTAGACTTAAAACTAGGACGTTGGTTGTGGATGCTGCAACGGCCGTAACTCTGAAAAACAGTCATGAGACTCTTTTTCAGTGCCATTGTAACTTTGAACAGTCACCAAATGAACTGTTGTAAGTCAAGGATGACCTGTATATAAATTTTAATACATTACAATATTATTTATGATTGTTGTCTTCACCAACTTAGGAAAAATATCCCTGGAAACAAATCCATCAGAAAATGTAAGTCATCCTCAACATATAACCACAATTAAAAGCAGAAAGCCTGCTATTATGCGAGGCAGTTGTTAAGTGAGCAGTGGCCAATTTAAACCTTTTTTGGCCATTTTGTTAAATGAGTCACTGCAGTTAAGCAAATCTGGCTTTTCCTACTGACTTGTCGGACCCCCAACTGGGAAAGTCACAAATGGTGATGGTGGGATCCCAGTTACTGCACCTGTTAGAAACACAGGTTGTTCTCAACTTGCCACCACATCCCTTTATTCAAAGTTGGTTGTATTATAATGAAGCCTTGCATTACAGGTAGGCCTCCCATTTACGACCCCAATTGAGGCCAATTTCTTTTTAGCTAAGTGAGAAGTTTCATAAATGAGTTTTGTCCCATTTTACCACGTTTCCTGCCCCAATCGTTACATGATTCACTACAGTTGTTAAGAGTCTGGCTTCCCCTTTGACTTTGCTCGTCAGAAGGGCGCAAAAGATGATCACAGGGCCCGGGAGACTGCAATCGTCATAAAAACAAACCAATTGCCAAGCGTTCAAATTTTGATCACATGACTGATGACCTGGGGCAATGCACGGAGGCAACCCAGCCAGCTGATAGTTTGAACTCCCCTTTATTGCTCCAACTTTTCCCACGTTTGTGGCAAGTCCCGGAGCAAAGTGGTCTCACACACACACACCTGTAGCAGCCTCTGGCTGCGAGTAGCCCAACAAAATGCAGTTAGCACAACAGCTTCAAGACAAGAAATCCAGCGAGGCAAAGAAACAAAAGCAGTAATAAGGCAAGTCCAGCAAACCAACTTCAGCAACGCCGTACAAAACTCCATGAATTCATCCCTTGTTTCCGATAAGTACCTTTCCCCACAGCGTCTCCTTAAGTTTCAGTCCACCTTGTGAAGAGGGACAACTTCTGAGTTGTCGGGTTGGCCTATGCTGTTTCTGGCTCCTCTCCACTCTCCGTGCTCAGGGATCAAGAGAGGGCGGTCCTTGCTTGTCGCCTGAGCTCCGTTGCTCCTCATCTCCACTGCCTGCCCTCTCTTCCCCTTTCTCTCGGTTGTCCTGCCCTCATTCTTCTGTGCTGGCAGGCTGTCCCAAGCCTGAGGGGTCCCTCGTCCTGCTCCTTCCCGCGTTCCTCCAAAGCCAACGAGGCCAACCCCTCGGCCTCCGTCAGCCCCAGCTCCAGCTCTTCCTCCTCTGTGGATTCAGGCTCTGACAGGGCCATGACACATGACCATGTGGGTGCTTCAGCGGTCTTAAGTGGGAAAAACAGCCATGTCACCTTTTTCACCGCCACTGTAACTTCAAATGGTCGCTAAGTGAACTATTGTAAGTCGGGGACAATCTGTAAGTGCTTACAATCCCACACAAACATACTACGCGACCCGCCTTTTTCTTTAAAATGCAACAGGATATTATATTTTATACTGCCTGAAGTATATATTTTTGCACCCTAAGAAATACTGGGTGCTGACTGCCTTGAAGCTGTTATTTCACATTAAATGAGCAGAGGCCATTTCTCTTTTTATAAGAGATGGAAGAACAAAACACCCCAAGTTTCTTGTGGTCAAAATTAGTTCGTAAGACTTCTCTGTATGGTTTGCTGCCTTCCGGCAGCCTCACTCCATGAATTCAACATTCAACACTTCATGAATTCAACATATTCAACATAGGTTCAACATTTGCTTAATGTTTTCTATAGCACAATGATGCATCCTGGGTGCTTGAAGAGAGAACAAAACAAACCAGGGAAAACTAAGTCAAAGGACAAACTTGGCTTATTTTATGCAGCTCTGCCCCCTGCAGTCAAGTTATAAAACCTGCCAGAATTAAACACAGCTCTTGTGTTCACTGTGGTTGGCCCAAAACACACACGGAGAACACAAAGATAATATTCACTGTGTTAAATCTGCATTTCTCAGTTAATGACTGGTGGAGTTTTAGTGACAAAACACTGGATGGGATGTCCTGCCTTGGCTGTCAACCCTGAAGCTGGCCTGACCAAAGCCATTTTAGAAGCTTCGGTGTTGCCACATTGGAGTGGAAGGATAAGGAGGGGGGGGATTTGAGATAGCTGGGATTTTATAGCCAAAGCAAAATATTTTCTCTTGAGACCCAAGGACATTCTCACACCTGGCCAGAGGAAGGAGGAGGAGTGCTGTCACCAGGCAACCAGACAGCGCTGTGATTGGATCATATGATTGGATCATGTGATTGTATCATGTGATTGATTGTTTTGAGAAAATGACAAACTGAATTAGGTGAAAACTGTGGGAACCTTCAGAGTCGGTTTTCACCAGATCTGTGCCAATGTGATATCCAATAAAGCTATTTGTTCAGGCATCTTAATGCCTTGAAGCTGGCTGGGGGATTCTGGGAGTTGAAGTCCACAAGTCTTAAAGTTGCCAAGGTTGGACATCTCTGATGTAGGCCATGGGCTTTATTTCTATCTGGGCCTAGTGTCACCAGCTTTGAGTAAATTTTAAGATTCGATGAGAACACAAAGCATTTCTTGAGGCATTTTTTCTCCTCTTTGCATCTAGCAAATATCTAGAGATTCTCGGTCATCCAGGTCATGATTGTTCCAAAGGTGCATTTTCAGGAGGCAACTGGACTTTCTTATTTCTTCTTTTGAAGACTCTTCACTTCTCATCTAAGGCAACTTGTGTTCGTTCCATGGGTTGATTGTTCTCACTGTCAGGAAATATTTCCAGGTTGAATCTCTCCTGGATCAGTTTCCATCCAATATTCCTCGTCTGGCCTTTGGGTGCCTTGGAGAATAGCTTGATCCCTTCCTCTCTGTGGCGGCCCCTCAAATATTGGAAGAC
Organism: Laticauda laticaudata; assembly: GCA_004320025.1. Taxonomy (NCBI): domain Eukaryota; kingdom Metazoa; phylum Chordata; class Lepidosauria; order Squamata; family Elapidae; genus Laticauda; species Laticauda laticaudata. Next base: position 96,847 of record BHFT01029687.1, read on the forward strand.
TGCTCTCCTGTCTCCCCTGGTCCTCCATTAGACTAGCCAGACCTAGTTTAAACCTTAACATCCAGATATCGGCAGTTATCAGAATCAAATAATACAACAGCAGCAATTAAATTCCATAATTTAGGATAACTACCTTCCCTGTATCCAAAGCCAGTTCCTACCGTAGTTATCTGGGAAGAATTCTTAAGGTTCCTTAGCTTGCTAGAGGATGCTGAAGGGTAGGACCCTGAAATCGGGGTGTTTCCAACTATTTCAGGCTGGTGAAAATAAGGTGACTTGTTTTTGAAAGCAGTGAAGACGAAGAGAAACGAGACCAATTCTGGCCTCATTGAACTGGAATGTTTTGTGTAAAATAAAACAAGATTGATCTGCCAAATCTTTGCAATACAGTGCATCAGTTACTAGGCTTCAGTGTTGCTATAGCATTGGTTTTTCCATGGCGTGAACAACCTTTATTGACTGTCCCTGGTCAATAGCAACCACTAAGGAATTAGTGTTCCTACTTGCAAGCTACTGACTGTGTCTCATTTACAAAGGTTAGGAGTAATTCTCTGGGGATAGTGATCTATTTTCTAAAATTGCACACACACACACACACACACACATACATCCTTCCCTCCCCCCACTTTTTCAATCTAGTCTTACAACTCCATCAGGCTGAGGGCAAATGGTATGCTGGCGGTCAGGACAAGTATTTTTTTCTCCTAGATCAGAAAGGATCGGTTGATTCCAATTTGAGCCAAGCTTCAACCTGCAATCTCTCCCAGGTAGAAGATTCCACTGGCCAGGTACAAGAATTCACTTTTCTTCCCCATAAATGTGGATGCTAAGAGAATCCCTGGCAGTCAAAAGACCTGGAGAAATAGCACTCAATGGCTGCAAAATGGGAATTGCTGATTTTTTTTCCACAATCAGCAATTCCCATTTGGTCACCTGAAAATTAAGAGGCGGAGTCCTTGGTGAGTCCTCTGAGCTTGGTAGTTTGGTCGCAAACATTTCATTACCCAACTAGGCAACATCATCAGGATAAGGGAGTGGGGAGGTTGCTTGCTGTTTTATAAATACAGGTAGTCTTTGTTCTGTATAAAATAGTTGGCTCCAAATAACTCATTCTGATTGGTTACTAAAAACTAAAAGGGATTGG